>OZ034967.1:23681955-23904455 GCA_964030785.1 Siderastrea siderea
CATGTGAAGCAGCTTGAAAGATACACGGCTGATTGACTACTTAGTATTTTAATAAGATATCCCAAAATTCCCTATGGACAATACTTACCTTCATCAGGGCTAGAATGAAGATGGAAATAGAGGGTTACATATTCAAAACAAGCGTAAGATAAAACGATGATGCATGTTTGTTTAAAGAGAATTTATAGCTGTTGTCAAAAATAAAAAAATAAGTGTAAACAGCCAACTGGCCGGACGTGGTTTCGGAGAGGTCGCCTCACCCCGAGCTGGAAATGATCAAACTTTTTTCAGACATGCATGTGTTTCCGTGACAGGACAAAAAGTGAGGCATCATATCTTAAAATGACATTATATATTGTAATTTTATTGTTTCGTTCTTACTAGTTATATGATTATCGTTGCAATTGTTATGCGCGATTACATAATTATCACGTCATGTAATTTGCGCAATGTAAGTTAACATATTATTATTAGCATTTCAGATTCACCTGGTATAAGAACAAGAGAACAAAGGTAACCGAGTTGATTGCAGCAGTTACTGTAGCAACCATCTGCTGAACATAGTCGGTCGCAAGGCTTTTGCTTGTGTCCTTCAATTACGACTACAAGCGTCGGCTTCCGGCATCTGCCCAGAGTGGCAGCGTGGGTTTTGAGCTGGTAGATCGGCAGTGGAAGTGAGGGATCTTCTCACTGCGTCAGCTCTGAGAACAGTGTAGGGAACAGAGGAGGGCCATCTTTATTGCCTTTATTGACTTGTCGACAAAGGCGTTCGATGTTGCCAGCAGGAGTGGTCTCTTAAGTGTACTGAAGAAAATGAGCTGCCCCCCTCCCCCCCCCCCACCCCGATGCTGCTGCGCAGATCACGTTTTTGAAGAATACATGCATAGCACTGTCTGTTTCAATGGTTGAACCGCAGAGACCTCTCGGGTGAACAATGTAGTGAAGCACGTCATAGCAGCAATTATGTTTGCGATTTCTTCTCCTTTCTCCTGCAGTATGCCTTTCGAGACTAGTTGGAAGGTTTGCACTTACCTGAAAACCGGAGCTGACTTTTCAACGTTACTCGCCTTCGTACTAATACCAAGACCAGATTGAACCTTATTCTGGAGCTACTGTTTGCCGATTATGGTGCTCTCGTCTCCTAGACCGATACCCTTGCTGTGACATGCATACAAGGGATTTGGCTTAGCAGCTAGTCTCAAATAGTCTGACCTCATGGCCCATAGTGCAGCAGTATCCCCATCAACAAGCATCGATGGTTACTCTCTTGAGACAGTCAAATGGGAACACCAAGCGCAGGCCGTGTCTAATAGGCCTACGTTCTCAGTACTCTGTCGTACAAAAGTACATCTTGGACAGCATACTGAAGCCAATAAAAGAGAATAAACAGTTTTCACCTCAAGTGTCTCAGAAGCATCTCCAAGATCCCGTAGCAAGAGAGAGTCACCAACTCGGTGGTCGTACTCTCAGCAGGAGTTAAAGACGTCATCTTCTTTGGCTTAGCCATGCTAGACGCATGGACCCTGAACGCACTGCTAAAGAATTACAGTATGGAGAACTCGCCGTTGCAACATGTTCAGTCTGAAGACCACGCCTGTGCTTCAAAGACATCTGCAAGAGAGACCTAAAGCTGTCTGGGATAGGCATCATCAGCCGAAGGGAAACTGCTGACGATGGAGGTGCTT
Organism: Siderastrea siderea; assembly: GCA_964030785.1. Lineage (NCBI taxonomy): Eukaryota > Metazoa > Cnidaria > Anthozoa > Scleractinia > Rhizangiidae > Siderastrea > Siderastrea siderea. The sequence goes on from OZ034967.1 coordinate 23,683,641, forward strand.
GGACGTTTGCCGTCATAAGCGATATGAAGATGGCTGAAACAGCTGAACAAAAATTACGGACCGAAAAAAAAAAAAACTAAAACAAAGGAGAGGGTGGCATCCTCCTTCATTTGCACCATCTGTGGTAGGGACTGTTACAGTAGTGTTGGCTTCCACAGCCACTTCAGAAAATGTTGTATAAATTGACGCACGGCGCTGCACCATCGTCTTGCGAGAAGATGGTGAATTTTCTGGGATGATTCCTTTTAATAGTTAATGCCAGCAAACAATAGTTTTCAGAACGAAAACAGGAAGGTGACTATTTAGATTGCGTCATCTGAGGTTGATATTTCCCATGTGGAAGACGACAGTATCGTCCTGTAAACTTGGCAAGCCCTGTAGTGTAGGTCCTTAGTTTCCCTCACCTCGTATCCAAAGGAAACATTCAAGAGTCAACGTCACTATTCAGAAATAGCAAACAAGGAATACGTGATTCGCAAAGCCTCGTGAAGCTCATGGAAGGATACACCGCAAATTGAGCGATGGGGTGGAAGAGAGATGGAATTTATGGTTTAACTGAAAATCTGGTAGGAAAGCCAATGTTTTTTGTGGGAGAAGGTGTCGACGAGTCACTGCAATGGTCCCTAATTGCAAGTTTAGACATTTTCGTTGCCACTCGCTTTCATGTAACTTATATCCAGTTCCCATGCAAAATGACCTTTAGCCCCCTTGTAAATGAAGCAGTAGCCAGGGATTGTTGTCAGTCACCTGCTTGGTGGAGGTCACATTTACTGCACATGCTTTGTCTCACCGCTTAATTAATTTACTGCGCCTTTCAATAACATGCGGACTCTGAATTTCAAAGCTCAACTGACAAACGCGTTTTTATGCTGCAGTCAATCAAATGTTTCGGCAGCTCCTCCCAACTTCCGATTGCTGGCGAGCGCTGTTCATATGATGAGACTTTTTACAGTCGGCAGCCAGGTCAAACGTACTAGGAATAAAAATTTGAAGTTGATTATTGCAGTATTGTTTTACATGATATATTTATTCTATTCAATAATCCACTTTGGGAACGAAGAATGAAATATTCAGAATGAAACTTCATCCGTTAGCCGAATATTGATTGGACGAATGCAGGACATCATGCCTCAGGTGCTTGTGAATTGGACAGTTTCCCCGAACTATATTCCAACGGTCATCTGATTTTAAAGTTTTTCTCCTCTTTTTTCCCCACCATCAGCTTTTTGAAATAAATCAGAACACGGAAGAAACTTTGAACATTTTGATAGACTGAAAGGAGGTGATTGTGTAAGAAAAGCAAAAGTAAATATTAAACAATGGGAGAATCCGGCTTATGCAATCATGAAAACTGTCAAATTCTAACGTGCCTGTCTCATGAATTTGTCTTATCAAAAATCGAGAATGGGATCGAGTTTCAGTTTGAATATTTCATTGTTCATTTGAAAAGCAGATTATTGAAACAAATACTCAAATCAATACTGCAATAATCAACTTCAAATTTTTATTCTTGAGGGTACGCTTGATCTGGCTGATGACTGTACAAAGTCTCATGATACGACAGCATTCAGCAGTAGTCGGAAGCTGGGAGGAGCCGCCGAACATTTGATTGACGGCAGCGAAAAACGCATTTGTCGGTTGAGATTTGGATTTTAGAGTCCGAATGCTATTGAAAGGGGCAGTAATTGTAATGCATTTGAACAATCACACAACTTCAAGATTTAAAAGAATCAGCACAAATTATGACGTAATACTTACAGGTGAGTAAGTTGGGTTGTTTTAGCAAAAACCCTACTTGACAAAACGTTGATCTTGTTGTTCTGTAGGTATCTAGCAACAATTATAAATCATTTATTAAAATTGTTTGTAAATACAGCATTATTCGTAGCTCTCTGAACATTCGAATAGCTTTGTGAATCTACTACCCTTCTGTTACAAAAACAGCAATTTTAAAAAACTTGCCCCGAACCAAACGCTATTCTCGTGTGCAAGTATCGCGTGTTCCAGCAATTAATATTGTCTTCAAATCGAATTTGGTATATAATATTGCCTATTTTATTTTGGATGCTAGACATTCTCTTCCACTCTCAAGATGCCAGGACGACTTAAAGTCTTCCTTTTGGTTTTCTGTTTGCCCCCCGGAGCATTAAATTCTGAAGGAAAAAAACAAATCCAAAACGGTTAAACAAACACCAAAATCAAGTTCACCCTGATAGCTACTTTGGAATTTCAGTGCCTTGAAGGATGCGACACTATAACGATCAATATCGTTAGTATTCGTCAAAATGAAACATATAAACCAGTCAAAGAAAGAATAAACAAACACAAAGTGAAAACCCTAAAAAATTGTCCTGAACGGGATTTGAACCTGCGTCCTCGACTTTCTAGTGCCGATGTGTTAACCACTACACCATCAGGACGACCACGCAACAACGCAGCCGAACTTAAGTCTTTATGGCTCACGGGCCTTCCGACAAATTTTAGTGTTTTCACAGGAGCTGACTGGAAAGCTTGTAGGCCTTTTTGACGAATATAAATAACACAAATGAACTTAAACCAGTCAAAGAAAGAATAAACAAACACAAAGGTTTTCCTCCAGAGAAATATATAGATAGATATACTTTTGTTCAGCCGCACGTACATGCGTTTGCCTGTGACACCAATCATTGTTTAACTTGATGAAATATCATCAAAGTAAGACATTCATGATTTTTTGTTTAAGTAAATTGTAATAAAGACCGTTTATTCGACATGTTTGTCAAAAATTTGTAGATGAAATTTTGTCGGTAACCCAACGGAAATCTCTTAAGCCGAAATAAAACCAGAAAATAAATTTACAAAAGGTCAGTACGGCAAAACAGTGTCAAATTAGCATAAAAAATAATTATACGGGAAAATGTTTTTTTAACCTTTTTAATATCTTGCGTGTCAAATTATGCCGTTTTAGACGGAGCCATTAAGGTCGAGTATTAAACTGCTCCACCCTTCCCCCCCCTCCATATGATCCACAGCTTCGGCTAAGCGTGGGTTTTTTAGGGAGAATCCGAAAACAGATTTGTGACCCCAGATCATATGGATTCTTCACCAAAAAAACAAACAAACAAACGAAAAATCCGAGAAAGGATTATTTTGTTATGACAAGACGGACTGGAGGCAAGCAATATTTATATCAGAACGATATTTCTCTATTACTGCCCTAGAATTCGACTAGAACGGAAAGCAAATAATTTAGAAACAAATATAAAAAAATGTGGAGAGACAAGTAAATTTGCATGGAAGACCTCTTGTCAGATGTACTATTTTCGAATCCTCTCCCCTCCCCCCCCAAAAAAAACTTGGATCATGAATCTTTAGTTAAGAAAAAAAGAAAAAGACCCCTGCAAAATAAGCTTTTAGATCCAAGAATCTGGATTTGGATTTTGCCAAAAAAACGCACCTTAAATCTAAGGTAAGCACTTGGATGGCGCAAGAAGTACTCTACAGGTATCAACGCCTGTTCGCTTGTTAGAACTGACATAACATCACCATGTCGGCGAAAGCGGGGACAATATATTGTTCAAGGTTTTTGCGTGATACCCAGTAACGTTCCAGCTTCGCGAGAACTTTTACGTGCCTTCGAGACAAGCCAAACTACACGCCAACGCAAATCATTGCTTAGTAAAGCAGGCATAGTATCATCGCAAAAACCAAAACAAAGCAATTCCTGTGGAAAAAAAACCCGTTCTATTTAAAAAAAGAGTTTTTTTTGCCCAAATTTTCTCACTTAAATGAAATTTGTACCTTTCGCTATCAGATACGTGAGAGGCATACATGCACACGTGGCCAATTAACATGGTTGAACTGTTTTGAACAAAAGTATCTATCTATCTATGAAAACGGGTATATATATATATATATATATATACACCTAATTGCAATATGGTTGTCAAATAAAAATGAAAAAAGAAAAAAGAAAAAAGCCAGATAGGAATAAATCAGTCACGCTAATTAAATCCAGGGAATTGCTCTGACGAACCGCTAAGGCTCCGAAGGTCTTTTTTCGGTGGCCAATTTACCCTGTAACAACTAAGTTGACACAAAATTGAAGTATTATACTGCATAAGTGCTTTGACCATTGTTAAATCTGACAATGTAATTTGCATGGCTATAATTAATTCCTATTTGGCTTTTTTCTTTATTCTTTTTCATTTTTGGATGACAACGTTATTGCAATTAGGTGTATATATATATATATATATATATATATATATATATATATATATATATATATATAATTCAGGTGATTTTCACTAGTGAAGCCAAGAGAGTGCTCTACAGTAAAGGAACTGATATACCAGTAGAAGGACAACTCAATGAGGGCATATGGATTTTGATACAAATCTGTTTCGTAGACCAACACGGAGTTGGTCCGCTCATCAGTCAATCTCCATATACACCGTGTATATGGAGATTAACTGTAGATCCAAATCTGTAGATTAAATCTGTTTCGTAGACCAACACGGCGTTGGTCCACTCATCAGTTAATCTCCATATACACTGTTTATATGGAGATTAACTGATGAGTGGACCAACTCCGTGTTGGTCTACGAAACAGATTTGTATTAAAATCCATGTGTCCTCATTGAGTTGTCCTTCTACTGGTATATATATCTACATACAGCTATGCTGTATGTACATTTTTTTTCGACCATCACGGTCTTCATCAGGAGCACTAGAGGTATATACTAGTTACAACATTCAAATTTAAAATTCGGGTCAACGGTAAAAATATTTGACATGCCATGACGTAAAGAGCTAAAATAAGATATATGCTTTTATATGGTTTTTCTTTACATATGTATATATATATACATTCAAGCTTGGATTTAAGCCCCCACCTCAGGAAACACCATCACAGAAGCGCAAACGCCGGAGAAATGTTATATGGTTTAATTCAGCACGTCAAAGACATTAATTTTAGCGCGAGCACTTAATGAGGCTAGTTAAACTTTGGCATAAGCATCGTAGATGATCGAGCGCGCGCGCGCGCTGTTCAGTGTAAAATTTAAAATTGTAACCATTTGTAACGCGATCAAAACAATGATGTAGACTTTAACGACTCAGTGTAAGATGGAGTTTAACTGATGAGTGGGTCACCTCTTCGGTGGCCTACTAAACAAGTTTGTATTAAATGTCCATTCACTCAAGATTTGAGTAGTTCACCAACTGGTTTATTCCGCTCCTTCGCTGCAAGTAGAGCACTGTATTGGCTTCGCCGGTGAACATTTAACTGAATTATATATATATATATATTTAACAATTATTCTACGAGGGCGCGCTAGATATCAAATGATAGATAACCAACGAGGCGCGTAGCGCCGAGTTGGTTATAATCATTTGATATCCAGCAAGCCCGAGTAGAATAATTGTTTTATTAAAAACTTAACAACTATTAAGAAAAAAAAAACAAGAAAAAACGGGAAAAATGAGAAAAGAGATAAGAAGGGAACAAGAATTGATCACATGACTGAACGGAAAAGGCGCCAAAACCTTGCGAAGTGTTGCAGCGTTTCATTGCAAAGCTGAATGAATCAATGAAAACTGCTCGAAAGTGAACAAAGTGGCACAAGTTTTGGGAAAGAATTCTTCTAATTATTGGCTCTGAAATATGGTCCATCTTTGATTTTTCTTGAAACATTGTTGTAATTATCGTTCAAAGCGGATTGAGGCTGTACAATTTCACCATATTAGCTGCTGGAGTTGAAACGGAACGAGTTTGTAATCTGTTCACACAACGGAGCCATCATGTGCGTGTTTGACCGAACTGAATACAGAACTAATTTGAACTTGAAGAGGTAATTTCTATGCAGCTCAGAAACAAGATTACTGTAGCGAGGAACATTAGAATTTGCCATCATAGTTTGTTAAACGGAAAGCACAAAATGCAGTTGTTCTCGGTTTAGAAGTTGTGGACAGAATGGTAAAAACAACATTCAAGCAACTGGAAAAGCGATTCAACTCTGTTTACATGGCATCCGATTTCTACAAGAGCATTTGGATCTGTTGGAACACAGAGCTACAACGAGTGCAGGTAAACCAATGTCAATTTTGCGTGTTAAAGCCGAAAAAATCTCGCCCTTCCTTCTTTCTTGGTAGTTGTCAGCTGTAGTTTGTTTAGCGCTTGTTTAGACTCTTGTTAGACTGCTTCATAATTTTCGCACCGACTCGCCATGAATGTGTGATAGTTTTAATTAAATGCTCCTGCCCCATTTCACTGTGTTTTATTTTATGTCTTGTCTTGATATTTTGAAGTGGAAAGCCTCCCTGATGAAACCTACCGTTTGCTCAATTTTTATGATCGACGTGACTATCGATGAAAGAAATTAATTGTAAATACTGAACGCTTGATGCTTAAATTTCTATTTCTGCAGAGTTTCTTCAGACAATTTTGACTTGTGTTAGACGACACTGTTGGTGATGCTTGTTGGTGACACTGTTGGAATTTCTGCTTAATTTAAATTGATATTTTTTCGCTGCCAAGTGATTTTTCTCGTCCATTTTTTTCGCCGGGTTGCTCGCGAGGGAAAAACTTTCAGCTCACTTCAGTTCATTTGTTCTTGAGTTTCATTGACCATATTTGGTCGCAGCAGGTATATGAGCAGATAGCCTAGCTCCGTTCAACCAATCAAAATGCTAGAAATCCAATATACCTGGTTCAGTTTTTAATAAATATATATATATATATATATAACATGTCAAGGATTTGCACTGTTTGCGAGACCCGTAACAAGGTATATATATATTTAACAATTATTCTACGAGGGCGCGCTGGATATGAAATGATAGATAACCAACGAGGCGCGTAGCGCCGAGTTGGTTATAATCATTTCATATCCAGCAAGACCGAGTAGAATAATTGTTTTATTAAAAACTTAACTACTAGTTTTGTTAAAAAAATCAAGAAAGAAAGAGAAAAATGAGAAAAGGGATAAAAAGGGAGCAAGAATCGATCACATGACTGAACGAAAAAGGCGCCAAAACCTTGTCTAGAAGTGTTGCAGCGTTTCATTGCAAAGCTGAATGAATCAATGAAAACTGCTCGAAAGTGAACGAAGTGGCACAAGTTTGGGAAAAAAATCTTCTAATTATTGGCTCTGAAATATACATGTTTGATTTTTCCCGAAACATTGTTGTAATCATCGTTCAAAGCGGATTGAAGCTGTACAATTTCACCATATTAGCTGCTGGAGTTGAAACAAAACAAGTTTGTAATCTCTTCGCACAACGGAGCCATCATGTGCGTGTTTGATCGAAATGAAGACAGAACCAATTTGAACTTGAAGAAGTAATTTCTATGCAGCTCAGAAGCAAGATTACTGTAGCGAGGAACATTAGAATTCACCATCATAGTTTGTTTAATGCAAAGCAAAAAATGCAGTTGTTCTCGGTTTAGAGGTTGCGGACGGAATGGTAAAACAACATTCAAACAACTGGAAAAGCGATTCAACTCCGTTTACATGGCATCCGATTTCTATCTGAGCATTTGGACCTGTTGGAACACAGAGCTACAACGAGTGCAGGTAAACCAGTGTCAATTTTGCGTGTTAAAGCCGAAAAAAATTTTCGCCCTTCCTTCGGCCTTCTTGGTAGTTTGCAGCTGTAGTTTGTTTAGTACTAGTTTAGACTGCTTCATGATTTTCGCACGGAATCGTCATGAATGTGTGACAGTTGTTATTAAATGCTTCTGCCCCATTTCACTGTGTTTTATTTTGTCTTGTCTTGATATTTTGAAGTGGAAAGGCTTCCTGATAAAACCGACCGCTTGTTCAATTTTAATGATCGACGTGACGATCGATGAAAGAAATTAATTGTAAACACAACGTTCAACGCTTAAATTTCTAATTTCTTTTTCTGCACAGTTTCTTCAAGCAATTTTGACTTGTGTTAGACGACGCTGTTAGTGACCCTGCTGGAATTTCTGCTTAATTCAAATTCGCTGCCAAGTGATTTTTCTTGTCTATTTTTCTCGCCAGGTTGCTGGCGAGGAAAAAACTTCCAGCTCACTTTGTTCATTTTGTTGTTGAGTGTTCATTGTCCATATTTGGTCACAGCAGGTATATGAGCTGATAGCCTGGCTCCGTTCAGCCAATCAGAATGGTAGAAATCCAATATACCTAGTCCAGTTTTTAATAAATATATATACATTATATATATATATATATGTATATACATATATATACATATATATATATATATACAAATTTAAAGATAGAAAGTAATTGTAACTCGAGTTTCACGCACGAAGCGATCTTAGTGCGTGAAACGCGAGTTACAATTACTTTCTATCTTTAAATTTGTATTTAGCTCTGCATATTCATGCATAGAGCACTCCTAGGATAAGTGAAGCAATCTCTTCATTGTTTATTCGTTTATATATATCTGACCAAATTTCAAAAAACTGTGTCGTGACTTTTTCGCTTTCGTCCAGGACTAAGCCTTCGGCGGCCGACCAAAAGTGAGGGGGGGGGGGGGGAACTGTGAAACGGCACACCACCGTGCTCCCGGGGGCCAAGCTTTGTGACCACTGGTGAAAGTTGGGTCTGGGACTCACTCAGGGGGGGGATAGTGGGGCTTAACCTTAGCTGTGCTGTGCGAGAGATCTGAAAGAGAAGTGTGAACTTTCTGTTTAGGGCAAACTGATCGCTTGACTCTGTGCACAGAGAGTTTATCTAGCTAGGCGGACACCCTCGAGTGAAGGGTTGGCTAACCCAGGGAGGGTCGGAGCTGCTCTGAGGTCCCTGCAGAACTGCAGGGGAGGGGTGGGTAGAGAGTCACACAGGCGCTCATGTGGCTCTGTGTAGGCGTTGTGTCAGATATGTTGTTCTAAAACCACTCAGATAGTTCTGAAGAAAATTCATTGATAACACTTTGTCGAGCTCAGCAGCATGGCTGTAGGCTGTGCTTAATTTTGGGGGCATTTTCAGTTGGTTTTCAGCAGAACGGGTCTTTTTCTGCCTGTGATCTGAGCAAATTTCAAAAAACTGTGTCGTGACTTTTTCGCTTTGTCCTGGACGTAGTCCAGGACTAAGCCTTCGGCGGCCGACCAAAAGTGAGGGGGGGGGGGGGGGGGACTGTGAAACGGCACACCACCGTGCTCCCCGGGGACCAAGCTTTGTGACCACTGGTGAAAGTTGGGTCTGGGAGTCACTCAGGGGGGGATAGTGGGGCTTAACCTTAGCTGTGCTGTGCGAGAGATCTGAAAGAGAAGTGTGAACTTTCTGTTTAGGGCAAACTGATCGCTTGACTCTGTGCACAGAGAGTTTATCTAGCTAGGCGGACACCCTCGAGTGAAGGGTTGGCTAACCCAGGGAGGGTCGGAGCTGCTCGGAGGTCCCTGCAGAACTGCAGGGGAGGGGTGGGGAGAGAGTCACACAGGCGCTCATGTGGCTCTGTGTAGGCGTTGTGTCAGATATGTTGTTCTAAAACCACTCAGATATATATATATATATATATATATATATATATATACCTTGTTATGTTGTAACTAGTATATACCGCTAGTGCTCCTGATGAAGACCGTGATGGTCGAAACGTTGAGCGCTGATTAAACCAACAACGCTATCTTGGAGTTCAGTGTAAAATTTATATATATATATATATATATATATATATACACCCGTTTTCAAAAACATTGCAACTTGAAAAATATATATACAGATATACATCTTTTGTCTTCACAACGCGAAAACAAAAGAATAAATATGAAAACAAAAGGTAAATATATATGTATATATATTTTTCAAGTTGCAATGTTTTTGAAAACGGGTGTATATATATATATATATATATATATATATATATATATATTAAAGACTGGACTAGGTATATTGGATTTCTAGCATTTTGATTGGCACATCGGAGCTAGGCTATCAGCTCATATACCTGGTGCGACCAAATATGGTCAATGAACACTCAACAACAAAGTGAACTGAAAGTTTTTTCCTTGCGAGCGACCCGGCGAGAAAAATGGACGAGAAAAATCACTTGGCAGCAAATTTAAATTAAGCAGAAATTCCAACAGCGTCACCAACAAGCATCACCAACAGCGTCGTCTAACACAAGTCGAAATTGTTTGAAGAAACTGCGCGGAAATAGAAATTTAAGCATTAAGCGTTGTGTTTACAATTAATTTCTTTCATCGTTCGTCACGTCGATCGTTGAAATTGAACAAACGGCAGGTTTTATCAGAAAGGATTTCCACTTCAAAACATCAAGACAAGACATAAAATTAAACAGTGAAATGGGGCAGGAGCATTTAATAGAAACTATCACACATTCATGGCGAGTCGGTGCGAAAATCATGAAGCAGTCTAAACATGTACTAAAAAAATACAGCTGCAAACTACCAAGAAGGAAGGAAGAGCGAGATTGTTTTTCGGCTTTAACACGCAAAATTGACACTGGTTTACCTGCACTTGTTGTAGCTCTGTGTTCCAACAGATTTAAATGCTCAGATAGAAATCGGATGCCATGTAAACGGAGTTGAATCGATTTTCCAGTTGTTTGAATGTTGTTTTTACCATTCCGTCCGCAACTTCTAAACCGAGAACAACTACATTTTGCGCTTTGCGTTTAACAAACTATGATGGTGAATTCTAATGTTCCTCGCTACAGTAATCTTGCTTCTGAGCTGCATAGAAAATACCTCTTCAAGTTCAACTGTTCAAATTTGTTCTGTCTTCAGTTCGATCAAACACGCACATGATGGCTCCGTTGTGCGAACAGATTACGAACTTGTTCAGTTTCAACTCCAGCAGCTATATGGTAAAATTGTACAGCTTCAATCCGCTTTGAACGATGATTACAACAATGTTCAGGAAAAATCAAACATGTACCATATTTCAGAGCCAATAATTAGAAGATTTTTTTCCAAAACGTGTGCTAATTTGTTCACTTTCGAGCAGTTTTCATTTATTCATTCAGCTTTGCAATGAAACGCTGCAGCACTTCGCAAGGTTTTGGCGTCTTTTTCGTTCATTCATGTGATCAATTCTTGTTCCGCTTAAATTTCTTTTCTCATTTTTCCCGTTCTTTCTTGATTTTTTCTTTAAATAGTGGTTAAGTTTTTAATAAAACAATTATTCTACTCGGGCTTGCTGGATATCAAATAATTATAACCAACTCGGCGCTACGCGCCTCGTTGGTTATCTATCATTCGATATCCAACGCGCCCTCGTAGAAAAATTGTTAAATATAAAGTAGAGCGTTCGGGGTGAAAATATGACTTGTAAAAAGTTACGAGAACACTTACAGAAACATTAAATCTTTTAGTTTGGAAAATACACCTTGACGTACTCTTTGAATCTGGTTGAAGCTAAGATCCCTGTTAAAGCAGGAACGTTTGGAGACAGCCTCATTATCTCACCATTTTTTTAGTTTTTTTTTTTACTCAGAATATTAGTGAAAATAAAAAAAAAAAGAGAACTGTATCTTGATACCCATAAACACCTCGCAATGTTGGTTGACATGTACCACTTATCGTTGGATTAGATTTTAAAAGTGAGTATTTTACAAGGATAAATACGTAGTATTCATGTAAAGTTTCGTTAGTATTGGCGATTAAAGTAAAAAAGGTGTTGAAGTAACCAAGCGAAAAGGCTTTTAGTTGCTGTTTACCCAGCCTATTTTTTTATTTGTGCATTACATTTCATTTACATAAATTGATATATCTCTGCTACTTATTCCTTGATGGAAGCTCCGCTGTTAGCCTAGCCTGCCTACAAATACTGCGCATATTATTTTATCTTTTTGTTAAGAGACAACAGAAACAAACAAACACTAGCAATGTGGAGTAGATGTATTGTTGAACATTTTTTGTCTATTCCTCTCTCTTTTTGAACGCCAAGTGTTCCCGGGTGTAGAAACGTCGTAATTAAGATAACTGACTAAAGCCAACTCTTACACCACCTATACTATTGCCTTAACACCCTTGGGGTGAATTTGGTGTTGACTTAAGCGGCCTTCACGCGTCAAACTAATGTTGGCCAACTCCTGTTGGCAAACTAAAATTGGTGTGTGTGAACGACACAACAACATGTTGGCAAACTGTTGGCGAGAATAGAGACAAGTTCTATTTCTTAGCTGCTGCGCCTTGAAATGTTATATTCACTGGGTAGCGCGGTGAATATAACATTAAAATTATACTTAGTAATAAATATTTATTGTGCAGTTCACATATATTACACATGCTCTTCTATTCCCAACATAGATTAAGGGAATCTTTTTCAAATGCACACAACAATGTTGAGTTACGCTTCAACGATCACAGGAAAATAAATGTTTGGACCTGCTGACTCAAAACTTAGAAGTGTTTCACACTTCGCCCAGCAACTGCCCACTACACGCAACAGAATGTTCAAACAATCTCAACTTTTCGGGTCCAAAATTTCGGATGTTGTTGAACATCAATGTTGGGTGCGCTTGGATCAGGGACATTGCTATTTAATGTTGTGATCAGCTTTGGTGCATAATTGTTCTAAAACTATTTTATGTCATACGTACAGGTATTTTAACCTCCAAAAATTGGAAAATACACCCTCAGGAAGGTTTTCGATACTGTTTGAACTAATAAACCTACAAAATGACAACAGTAGTGAAGATAAAAACGAAAAGGGCAATGTCTTCACTTTGGGATAAGCAGCAGACTAAAGCAAAAGTGGGGAAAACAGATCTCTGCTTCTTTGCTCGATCAAAAAATTCTTCACCAAAAAGACACGTTTTTGCCCCAATTATGCACTCACCATTAACATACCGAGTGGTTAGGGCGCCGGGCTTGAAATCCGGAGATCCCGGGTTCAAGTCCCGCTCTGACCGCTGTCTGGAGTTGTTTCACGGCCAAGCCGGGTTTATCTCCTCGGCCACTCTTGTAAATAGCCAGCTGGTTTCCCTCCTGCCAGCTGGGATTTTTAACTTGTTATGTTCAGTTTGAAATATTTGTTTCTAAGGTTTAAATGCTCGGCCCCACTAGCACCTTGCTATAATCACTTGCCGAGGGTAAATAAAGGACATTATTATTATTATAATTATTACCTGTTTGAGTAGAGTTTTTGGTCAAATTAAAGTAATTCTTACAATCACGCATTTATTAGTTTGTGCAGTATAGGACGTTTTGTGCATTGTTACACAAAGAATAACAGAAGAGGACATTTCGTTAGCTTTGCATAATGGAATAGTAGTGTCGAACCTCTTGAACGGGTTCTATGTACAGTTCGGTGGTTTGCGCCCGCTTTAAGCCTACTATGATGAAAAAAAATGTGAATTTTGTTCTCTTCATATTTTGAAATATAAGTACACAGTACTTACCGTGCAGAGTTTCAGGCCAAAGTTCGAAAGGAAAGTTCGATTACTTAGACTATAAGTTTCGAATTCGGCTTGCCGCCATTACTCTGTTCAAAAATGGCGATTGCACCAAAGAAAGCATCAATGAATTGCAAAATTTTCATTCACAGTTCACCGAAAAGGGGTGTTGTTTATTTTAAGCGAAAAGTTTTGTTTGCATGCACCGGAAGAAGACTCCTATTGGAGACTCTGTTGTTTGCTCTCTGCGTTTTACGGCCGAACGTTTCTGTCAAGCATTCTTTGAGAAAGGTGCAAAGAAATATTTAAAACCAGGCTCAGTTCCAGCCATCAAGAAGAAAACATCAGCAACCACATCTGATAGGGATCATCGAGTGATGAGTGAATATTCACTTTGCCGTTTGTGCTAGCATCACCTTAAGCTTACTACACGTACGGTGAGAACCACACTCCCCCGCTCACCTGAGAGATCCTTCGCTCGGTCATCTTGTGTATATATAAATTCCAACAGAGTATATACCCGTTCCCCTTTTCTGTATAGCCGCTAAGCCGGCTCTGCGATACGCAGAAATTGCTTATTCAACTTAGCCAAGCGGTACACGTTATGCAGAAAATAACCAAATATCACAGTGCATTCCTCGTTATATAATTGTGTCCCGCTAAAACCTCCACAAAATATATTATTTGAGGCTTTTTTAAATAAATGGACCACAACAGATCATAACCGAACCGATCGGATCTGATCGAACCCCTTCTTTGAGATTCCCCGCTTATCACTAACCTAGTGATAAAAAACACGAGGTTACTCTACTTTGGGATCACTACACTTATTTAGGCTCACGGATTTTGCCAATACAAACAACGTAAAAGTACAACGTGCTTTAAAATCAACGGAAAAATTCCTAAACTCGGTCTGTTTACCGATTCGAGTCATTTTGTAATTTTTTTCAAGTCAGAGGAAACGCTCGTAAGCGATACATTTATCATTTGCATTTATTAGAAAATCACACAATAGATAATACGAGCGGCATTATCAGATCGAACGAAATCGAGTGATCTTTACATCGAACTTAACCGAACGATAAAGTTCGATTTTGCTCGGTCATCGAACAAAATCGGACAGAAAATTTTTTGTAAGTTCGATTTTGTTCGGAAATCGAACCGAAATCCGAAATTAAGAGTGTTGAGCCCGGCGAACGCGTGAAATAGAAACGCTACATTTTAACAATGAAGTCTTGCTTATGGTTGCATTTAGCACTATGAGAGGAACTACAGTACAGTAAATGTCCGAAAAAGTAGATGGAGAGCTGGCCGCGCAGTCAGTGTTTCCATTAATCTAGACAATTTTAAGGATGCGGCAAGCAAAGGAAATACGTCGTATGCTGGAATCGAAAGGAATCCATGCTAAAATAAGGACGTGGTAGCGCACTTTTGCCTTTTATGAGATGGTATAAAGACTGAAACGACAAAATAGTGGCTGAAACTTATAGATTAAGGGAGGCGTTATTCTAAATGAAGAAAAATATAGTTAGACTTGCAGCTGATCTGCCTATGGACAATAATGAACGTTCGACGAAATTACGTTTTTGCAGGCCTAGATATGCCGGGAATTAATACGGCGCGTTAAAAAATGAATGTGAAGAAACACAGAGTTGGAAAAAAATAGGGAACAGAACTTCAGACGGTCTTGCTTGTTTCGACTAGACGTGCGTATTATCATATCATCAAGAGTTCGGAAATGTCGTTTCAGTTTGTTTGATTCACATTTGGCAAGTTCGATATCGTCTTGACTTAATTGTGAGTTCGATAACCGAACTTAATCGAACGATTGATTTCGATTGGGTTTGAAAACCGAACGTTCGATTTGTTACGCCGGGTACACTGGGCCGATGTGTGGTTGATACGTTGTTGACTGCGTCGATCACCTTTCGACATCATTAACCAATCACTATCACCTCCCGACACCTACTTTTACTACTCAGCGGCCCCAGTTTTTTCTGGTATTTTCTGGTATTTTCTGGTGTATTCATATTGTAAGTTTTTATACGCGGGGACTCCAAATGGAAAAATGGTAAAATGGAAAATCAAATTTAACGTCATAGTGTAGGGGCTCGTGTGCAAATTCTTGACGTCCAGTTCGAAATGGAATTTCGAAGTGTTGGTTTTTATGGAGGGAGGAAAACTGGAAAATCCGGAGTAAAACTCTCGGAGCAAGGAGAGAACCAGCAACAAACTCAACCCACATGCCAACCACTGGATGCCTCCGCTCGGCCAAAATCCTGCAGAGGCAATAATTTCTTGAGCCTGTTCAATGCATTCCGGGTAGCCACTTCTCTCAGTATAAACGTGTTCGATGTGGCGGGGTTTTCTGCAGTTACACAATTTTTTTTGGAAAATCGCAGTTTATTCCTATTAATTCGGTGTTCGCACAATTACGTAGGTGATTTGTGACTCCAGATTTACTTGAATTTATTTTCTTGACCTTTCGTCTCTCTCATAAAATTCTAATTGTATGTTAGGCCCAGCTTGGCTTTCTATATTTATTCAAAAGACTTTCATTTTGGTGTCATCTAGCCTATTTTTTTAGTAGGGGGAGCTTATTATTGGAGGATTTATTAATTTTAGGTCTCAAATCCTTCTAACTAGATTTCAGGATACCGCAACAAAGCTATGAATATAATAACAACAAACTAAATCCAGTATCAAGAAAAAAAGGAAGAGCAAGAAACAATTCACTGATCCATTCCTTTTTCACAGATGAGAAGTATTAAAATTTTCTGTATTATTGGAAGGATTTTAGTGTCTTTGATTTGGGATATTTGTTTGGCTTCTTGATCTATGCTTGCATTATTTGCAACGGCTTACTCTTCAGTAGCGAGGGGCTCCATACTGTCATCGTATGGTGCGAATTCTGCGCGTTCCGGACTTCGCCAAAAAAAAAAACTTTGTTCTTAATCACTTTCAGAAGAACTAGACGACGCATTTGGCGGAGAAGACATCCATATAATCAAGAGAGGATACAAAGGGTTATGTTTGGCTCTCTGTTCTTGACTTTCCGTTCTTCTCTTCTCTTCTTGAGACTTGAACATCACGAGCAAAAATCACGTGATTAGATATGAAACTCGCTGCATGGCATTTCTCAGTTTGCGGACTGAGTAACGGAGGAAAGGTTTAACACGGTTTTCGGACAGTTATTCCTAGGCCGTACAAGCATATATCTACCTGATTTATCGCGGTTCATATAATAATGCATCTGTTAAACATTCAGAAGTTTTAAAAAAGTTTAAAGCAAAACGGGAAATCTTCATCGTAGTAGCATTTTTAAAATATAACCCGCTGAGACGACTTCATAAGCTCAAACGAGTTTCATTTCATTTGGGCAACATATTATTTGCCCAAAACCGTTTGATACAATATGTCTACAAAGAACAGTGGGTGGTCCAGCCATAAGCTTGGTTGTCTCCCCGCAATGAGAAAGATATCACTGAAAAGACATTAAAAGTATCGAGCCAAACGTACAGGCCCCTTAATCTTTGAAGACCGGCAAATATATCCACAGGAAGTCTCCGGATGATATTTGAACTCAGATCCCTGCAAAAAGTTATAACTTTAAAACTAAAACAGAAACGATAAACTTCTTTATAGTAAGCATTTCTTCTGCAGTTCTCATACATGATTTCCTGCCCAGCATAGTGTTAGACAACTTGTTCAAATGCACACAACTATGTTGAGTTGCGCTTCCACGATCACAGCAAAGAATAAATGTTGGAACCTGTTGACTTAAAAGTTTAACCCTATTTAGCCTGGGGGGGGGGGGGGGGCACATTGTGCCCGCGCTGACTTTAACGAATTATTACTTTTAAACAGCTAGAGGAATTATTTCCAAATCTCGTGACTTTTCCTAAAATTTATCAGAGAAATTTTCCTTTGTCAATGACGTGTCTATGATGATTGACGTTTCCATAGCAGCCGTCTAATCACGAGGTGTTTTGACTATTTTCCGTCTTTTTTCAGTCTTTTTTTCAGTTTTTCCCCTTCGTTTGTAAGAAGGTAATTCTTTACTTTTTGCACTTGTTTTAATTAAGTATGTTTCTAAGTACAAATTCATATATTTTTCGATGACGTCATTGTCAACTGTATGACTGTATGCTCGGTATTCGAGATGGCGGCTCAAAATTCAAAATGACTGCTTTGTGACATCATTGTGACGCCATAAAACGTCATAATTGGCACGTCATAAACCCCATCTGTTAAGCTGATGACGTACCAAAAATTTACTAAGTTTCATCACAAGAGCGTCAATACTTTTGAGATCTATAGGGGGGCCTCAGGCTCAGAAACTAAAAAAAAAAAAAGCCCGGGCGAAATAGGGTTAAAGCGCTTAACACTTAGCCCAACATCCTGTTGCAACTGTGGATGTTGTTGACCAACACTAGATCAACGAGAATCAGTGAGATTAGTAGTAATAGAGGTACGAAGATAAGCCCGTTACTGCCTAAGCATTAGTGCGTAGTAGCCAGGTAAATATCTAGATAAATCATTGATAGTGGAGCTCCTTTCGGTGGCCGAAGGCTGCAAGAGCAGACCACCATACTCAAAAAAATTTGAATATATATGTATATCCATGCGAGTCAATTGTGATCGTCATCACGCGACCGTACGACAGTACTGTGAAATGTTACCTTAAAATCGAACCACCTCTTTTGAGACTTCAAGTAAAAAAGATGTACTTTAATATGCTTCTCTGGAAGCTCTTCAATTTCTTCTAAATACGACTTCCAGTTAAAGGCAGTTCCTCAGGTCTTTTCGTTTTCATGATGAGCTATCACAGGGAATGTATTCAGTCGAAGAATGTAAAATTACCGTGCTGACCGAAAATGGAGCGTTCGAGAAACCAGAAGACATTTTGTTGACTTCAGACTTGCTATAAGTTAAGGGGCAAAGGAGCTCCGCTATTAACTCGAATTATAAAAAAAAAACTTTGAACATTAAGTACAGCTGTTTCCAAGATGTTTAAAGTATCAAACCAAACCTACAGATGACTCAGCCGTTTAAAGCTTGAAAATATATCTAGCGGAAGTATCCGAATTATGTTTGAGCTCAGTTCCCTGCAAAAATAAGCATAACGTAAATGACGGTACAGTTCACATACATGATTTCGTACCCAACTCAGTGATAAGCGTAAACTGAGTGTGTGAAGCTGTTGACTCAATAGTTTGATGATCCCCTTTGTTAATAAGACTTCGAAGAGCCAGATGTTTGAAGTAATAACAAATAAATTTATGCCGATATTTTTGAGCTATAAATTCATGTCTCATGCGATCTCGAGCAGATATACCGGCTGCTAATATGACAAAAAACGTCAAAAGCAAAATTGAAATGTTAAAAAGACAATGGCATTATAAGTGATAGGATTCCGTACTCAAATTTAGTTACAAAACAAATGGGGCGAATTATTCAGAATGCTAAATAAAACAAGAGCATTCCTAGTTCTCATACAAACGAATCACTCGTTCATTCGCTCGAGTAAACCAGATGCAAAGCCTTAGATACTTTTCATTACCCTATAAAAGAAAATGCCACACTTGGAAGGGACAGCACACCTAATACGAGTGATTGCTTTAATTTATTGCTTGGAAAAACATCATTGAAACTATTCGTTAGATTCTGACTGAAACTGTCGGCTTTACTTTGAGTGAGATATTGTTCAACTCTATAACAGGTATTTGTTGTCACTTTCTTCCGGATTCTTTCAAGATCCTAGACTTTGTGGCTACTAAGTTTCACGTTAAACGAAAAGGATTATGCATATAACATGGGAGAAACGCGACCTTAACCAGGAAATGAAACACATGAACCTGACACTTTCCTTGTAAGTCTCCCCCACGTCATATATTTAAACTCTCATGTACGCAATATTATAAATGCAATGTAACGAATTCAAATTACTCAGGCACGATAAAATTCAACGGTGATTTTAAAATACGTTACACTAATGATGACGGATGTACCGTCGAAACATGTCTGCAAAATTATAACCAGTTGTTGTTTGTGAGAATATCTATATTTTTGCTGCTTTCTAGACCTTTTGCACTACTTTCATTTTGAAAGCAAAGGAAAGAGAAAGATCGTGCTATCATTAAACTGTAGTGGTCAATTGATCAGTTTTTGTTTTGTTTTTGATTTTTAAACTCTTTTAAATAAAAAAAAGTTGGAGTGCGTTTGTGCATTGTGAAGATGAAATTGTAATTCTCCTTAGTTGTTGGCCCCTAAAGTACAGCACATTTCAATTGAGGTAACAATACGGTGAGGTTTTCAAACGGCGGCCATCTTGGATCCGCCATCTTGGACTTCTGGATTTTTCCAAAACTGACCAAGAAGTAACCAAACCCAATAAAAGAACACGAACACGATATTAAAATGTGAACCTTTTTCTTTTTAAAAAAAGGAAAAAATAAAGGTGTGAAAAAGTGGTTGGCATGGTAATGTCACCTATGATGGAGAAGCTGTTGCTATGCCGAATTGTTACCAGTTAAATCTGGGGAAAATGCACCAAGTTTGGTGGTTTTAGCTTGCTTATTGAAAAAAAAGTTATAAGCGTGCAAATTAAAGTAATTGCGGGCACAATCTCTCCCCCCCAGGTCTGAATAGGGTTTAAAAAAACGGCTTTCAGCCAATTGAGTTCAAGAAGAGTTCCCTTGAAACTACAGTTGTTCTCACTAACTCACTGAACACAACGCTGTACGTTGCTCTTGGTAACGACTTGACAGACTTTTAAACGTAAAAACGGTTGTTTAGTTCAGCTTTAAATTTAGATCTTTCTGTCGTGGAAGTTGACATTGTTTCTTTTAACAATGAATTTTTGCTCAGGCAGAAGGCATTGTACTGCTAACATTTTTTCGGAAAAAAAAGGCTTTTGGGAGACTCCAAACACCCGTAAAGTATGGAGGGAAAATAATATATGTTTTTCGGGCGCGTAGTATAATTTGGGCGCTTTGAGGAAAGCCCAGAACTGTTTTCAGAAGCTTGTTTAAACGGACGTTTCGTGACAGCATGACATTGTTCATTGTTGTTAGCATCACGAGATTTTTAATACTTGAAATCGGAGACGCGAGTGATTACGCAATGGGTTTTTCGGTTGAATCGAGAGAATGGGACGCGTTGTAACTTGAAGAGAATAAAACACGGATTTGTCGAGTACAAGTGAGTTATGACTGGGTGAGTTTAGGTGTATCCAACAAGTTCGGTGCATTTGTGGTGCCGGGACCAAGATCAGGGAAACGGCGGAGACAACAACAGAGGAATTCAATATTATTTGCGGTAAGATTTGGACTGACTGCGTGGCCGGAGTGGTAAAATAAACACATCCTGGAAGAAAGAAAGCAACCTTTAGAGGCGATGGAGCGCCTAGAAAGAAACATCGATAGGGGGATTGCGAAATACTATATGGAGTATGGATTGAAATACTATATGGAGCTAGCTGACCAGCTTATTGGAAATAACGATTACATGGAGATGGAGATTGCCGTAAAACAAGAACCCCAAATAATCGACAAGATTATGGATCTTATTTCACAACTGGAAGGAACGAAATTGGGCTTTGGAGTTTCGGCGCGAGATGTTCGACATTGGAAGAAGGACAAAAAGAACGGTTTTTCCCTCTTCATACAGGAAAAGGACAAAATTTGCGAGATACTGTCGGCTAGTCAAAGAGAAAGGACGGCGAAATCGAGAAACGAAATTGGGAGGCCAAACGAAGGCGCGAGGAGCGCGTGACACGAGAACTACAACAAAAAGAGAAGGGATTCTGGGAAGAGAAGTTCAGAGCTGCGTTACGCGTGGCAGAGCAAAAGTTGGAGATGAAAAAGGCCGCGATAACGACTCACGCGAAGCTTCCCAAGTTAAAGGTCACACCATTTAAGGGCACTTCATCAGATTGGGTCCAATACGAGAATATGTTCATCACGCAAGTCCACAGCCGACCAGATTCAAACGAAGAGAAATTTGGTTACTTGCTTGACATGGTCGCCCCCAAGGTAAGGAAAGAATTTCTTACCTTAACCCCGGTACCTTGGGCTACAAAACGGAGTGGGAAAGATTACAAAAGAAATGCGGGCAAACTTAGCTTGATGTAAATGCCCACATGGACGCAATCATAAACTTGACGTCAGTGAAAAAAGTAGTTTCGATAAAGTAAGAGATTTCTGAAAAAGAAATGAAAAGCTAGCAAAAATTACGATGCCTCGCAAACCTTGGGGGAGGCGAACATGTTGAGGGGGTTCGTGGTCACCACACTGAAGAAACTACCCCAAGTAAAACCCGACCTTGTTAGAGTAGACGATAACTGGGAGGAATGGGGCAAGAAAGCTTAAAAACTTATCGAGAGTTTGCAAAAGTGGCTGAAAAGTCGAAAAAACACCATGCGAGCCTGTGTGACAGATATACCGTAAGCGGACCGAGTGACAGCACAGTGTTCACCGCATACAACCATGGCTCAGAAAATTGATCGTTACCAGCCATAATTCCGCTTAAGATTCTATGAGTCACCCTGTGGGCCTACTAAGACATGGGCTATGGCAGAAATTTTATATCAAGAGAAGCAATCGAGAAGCTGAGTCTGACGCCTACGCTCCTTGAGTTGCGCCAAATCGTAACTATCAACGGTGTCAAGAAACAGTCCACGCACATATTTGACGTGAGACTTGATTCCTTAGATGATAGAGCGAGTGAGCAGGTAGAAGTCACTGGGAGTAAGATGACGGATAATTAACCCTAACCCAAACAATTTTACATGACAGCGAATGAAGGGTACCCTATACACTCGATCTTGGGCGACAGCACCTATTGCAAAATACGAACCGAGCAAACGTATAAGGGACGTCCTAAAGACCCCCTTGGTAGAGGACACGTCATTTGGGTGGATCATACACGGAGGAGATTAGTACACGGAAAACAAGTGTATGTACATCAAGGAAGCCAACGGCTACAAGAAGGTGTACAGTCTAGACGTGTTGGGAGTGGAGGATAGAGCAGAGGATGGTCAGTCGGACGTCCTGAGTAGTTTCAAGGAGAGCATTACAAGGAACGTAGACGGCCAGTACGAAGTGACCGTGCCTTGGAATCCAGGGAGTTCCTTGTCTAGTTCCAGCCAACAGCCAAGCAGGAGACGCCTTATTAGAGTTGAGAAGAAGTTGAGTCAAAACCTGAAGTTGAGGGAGGAGTACGAGAAAATAGTGCGGGATCAGCTAGAGGAAGGGATAGTAGAGGTTGCGCCCGAAACGCCGACCGGAGGGCGCACCTTCTAAATACCACACAAACCAGTTGTTAGGGAGAGTGCGAGCACGACCAAAGTGCCAATGCTTTTTGAAGCCAGTGAAAAACCCCACCCTCTGGCCAACAGTGTAAACGAATGTATGTACACAGGTTCATCATTGCACCCTTAACTGTGGGACATCTTGATCAAAGCACAAATGTCCACCTGTCTTGTTCTAGCGCATATTTAGAAGGCGTGCTTGTAGACTGGCGTCAGAGAGGAGGATAGAGACGCATTCCGGTTCCTGTTTAGCATAAATGGTAAAGAACAACACTTGAGGTTCACCAGAGTCCCTCTTGGAGGGGAAACAAGCCCGTTTCTATTAGATGCTACCCCCAACTATCATTACGATAAGCAAAGCGAAGAGTTTCAAGAAACTGTCCAGGCCTTAAGGGAAAACACGTGCGTTGAAAAGTTGATGAAGACCGGGGAAGAGGTTGAGGAACTAGAAAAATTTCAGCGCAAAGCAACAAGCCTCCTCGAGAGTGCGAAGTTTTCCCGTCCACAAATAAGAATCAGACGTTGAGTGCTTGGAAAGTGAAGATTCACCAAACCCTAGCAAAATACTCGGGACAGTATGGGACAAGAGGGATGACATGTTGGAGGTACAAGCACCAGAGCCTCGTGACAACAGCCGTTAACCAAGAAGGGAATACTCAGCCACCTTACGACCCTCTAGGGGTGATTTCGCCTTCAACTGTGAAAGAAAAACAGATCTACGGGGACGCATGCGACGAGACAAAGGGGTAACACGAAAGGTTTAGACCGCCTGAGGAGAGATTGACTCAAATGGTCCAGTCAACTAAAAATGTGCGAGTTCCAAGAAGCGTAGCAAGAGGTGTTGGCCTGGCAGAAGGTGTACATCTTCATGTGTTTGCCGACGCAAGAAACACTGCAGGCTCCGCAGTAACCGTAGCCGTTGTCGAAGGCGCGACAGGAGTAGTCAAGCGTCTACTGACGTCAAAATCGAGAATCTCAAAACGAACCACGTCCATAGCGAGACTAGAGTTGGTGAGCGGACAGATGGCCTCAAACATAGTCCGGAATCTACACAACGCAATGAAACGATGGCCTATCGTCTCCATGACTGTAGGGATGGACAGTATGGTAGCGCTGTATTGGATCACCAACCCGGGAAAAACTTGGAAGGTTTTAGTAGCAAACCGAGTCAAGAAGGGGGCGGAAATCACCAGAGACAGTCATCAACTGGACGTATTGTCCAACGGAGCAGAATTTGGCAGATCAGGGAAGTAAAGGAGCTGGAATTCACAAGATGGAGACAGGAGGGTGGTTTATCGGACCAGAATGGTTATTAGACAAGAAGCATTGGTCGGATCAGCCGGATTTTGAATGCACCAAGGACGTCAGCGATGAGCACAAACCTATCAAGGAACAAAATCGTTATGCTAAAGATCACAAGCCCGATGAGTGGGGGACACTATTAGAGAGAAACAAGTATTGGAAAACCCTGCAATTAACGACACGGGCGGGCACTGAGGTTCTTGAAAATTTCTTTTGTGAGACGACATAGACAAAGAAACTAACGGGGCTATTTACAGCGGAGGAGATGGCAGACGCAAAGAATTTTTGGATCAAGAAGGTCCAGAGTAGTACGTCGCCAAATTTACAAGCACCTGGCTGGCCACTAGTCAAGGACGACGCAAGCATCATGATGTGAAGTGGAAGAATTCCCTGTTACAACCCTGTATACATTGAAGGAGGGCTTTCTGGCGAGAAACCTATCGCTCATACGTATGAGCAGATAATGAAGCTGGGAGTTGCAAACACAATGGCAAATATACGCGATGAATGGTGGATTCCAAAGCGGAGGTCCAAGGTCAAGAAGGTGATCAGTCAGTGCAACACGTGCAGGGTAGTCAGCACCAAGCCCCACGACTCCACAACAACGACAGAAATTCCAAGCTTTCGGACGGAAGATAGGAGGCCGTTCGAGACAACTGATTTCGCTGGTTCCCTCAACCACAAAATCACCAAGAAGGATCTTCACTTGTACAACCTCAAGAGCAGAACACCTAGAAATGACGAATCACAGACAGTGGAAGAGTTTTAAAGAAAAACTTGATCCGTTCATTACCAGAGGGACAAGGCCCCGTCTCATCATTTCAGACAACGCCTCAGTATTCAAAGCTACCGCAAGCTGGATAAAGAACATACGGAAGAGCGAGAGCCTGCAGGACTAGCTTGTGAGAGAAGACATCAGTTGGCAATTCAGCCTTTCCAGGTCCCCATGGTGGAGAGGAACGTATGAGTGAGTGATCAAGGACGTGAAGAAGACTCTTTACAAGACCTAACGGACAATCCTAAACTTTGAACAGCTTGAGACTGTGACCATCGACATTGAGAAACATTTAAACAACCGCCCTTTGACACACTTCGAAAGTGACGGAGGGGAGGAACAAGTCTTAACCTCAAATGTGTTTATGTGAGGCAGAACGCACACGTGGTAGAGGAGACAGAAGAAGACAGAGATAAAGCAAGCAAACTGCTCAAGAGACTGATGGAAGCCAAACAGCATGCCTGGAGAAGGTGGAGGCACGAATACATACACAGCGTAATGGAAAGCCATCGAGTGAACAGGAAGACCGCCCCAGTACCGGACATTGGAGAAAACGTGTTGGTAATGGGAGATGAAAAGAACCGAGGGAAGTGGAAGAAAGGAAGAGTTTTGCACCACGTTCGAGAAAGAGATGGAATTATCAGGGTAGTAACTTTGCTGCACAAAGGCCATCACTTTTACAGACCACTAAGCTTAGTGTGCCCGCTGGAGATTAAGGGACCTGTGCAACTGAGGACGCATCCTTGCAGCCGACACCTAGGAGTCAACAGGCTGAGAAATCCAGGAACAGACGACAAGCAGCTGAGGCCGCTAAGGAGAAATACGACTGATTACAGCGGATTAGAATGATAACTGAACTCTTTCTAGTTCATTTTAAGTTCGAACACTATTTCGGTAAAAATCAAGTGACACTCAGTTTTTAGAGGAGTGTAAACGGAAGTGTCGTGGCAGCAGGATCACGAGTTTTGAAATACTTGAAATCGGAGACACGAGTGATTATGCAATGGGTTTTTTTGGTAGAGAATAGGGACGCGTTGTAAACTTGAAGAGAATAAAACAACGATTTGTCGAGTTTAAGTGAGTTATGAGTGCGTGAGTTTAGGTCTACCCCACATGTTCGGTACATATTGCATAAATAAGCTTACACCCGTTAATTGTTTCGCTCATGGTTATTTCTCATGGTTATTTCGACCTCTAACTAGTGACCCACTGAAAGGAAATCGATATTAAAAACAAAATAGGCACCAAAGCATACCATAACCTCACTCGTAATTTCATATTTCGCTTTGACCGAATCAGGCAGACTATGTGAAGTCTTTAAATTGGCATAGAAATGTCATTCGTTTTAAATGAAGAAGCTGAAAGATATAACAATATAAGGAACATAAAAATACTTCACAACTGAAAAAGTATAAAGAGCTTCATGCTCAAGGACTTAATTGACCACAAAAAGGACTCTTCGATAGTTGGATAATTAGCAATCAGTCAGTACAACCCAATGTGCAGTGCCGAAGTACAACAAACTGGAGAAAACAACACCGACCCAGTCAAGAATAGTCGCGTTTTCTTATTTTCGAAGAAAACACACCATAAGTTGCGACATGAGAACTCCTAAACGAAAAAAATCTTGTAAATCACGCATTAAACTGCAGTAGGAGATTTAGCTGAGATATCCTCAGATATCAAAAAAAAAGTAACTTATGTCCTCGAACAATGATTTCCTCCCTTCAAGCTCTCTGATGTACATGTCTTCTTTTCGCATCATCGAGTTTAAAATCCTTCAGCTCTTTTCCTAGCGAGAATCATCGAGATGGATATTAAATATAAAATTAATTATTAATAATTCTCACCAGCTTTGATGTACTGTTTAAAACTTATATATTGTCCTACGTACAGATCAACTAAACTGGAAAGATTGGAAGATAAACCCACAGGAAGGTTTTCAATGCCGTTTGAACTAATAGACCTACAAAATGACAACAGTAGTGAAGATAAGAACGAAAAGGGCTAGGGCCAACTCTGGGATAAGCAGCAGACTTAAATAAGGAAAAGTGGGAAAAAAACAGGTCTCTGCTTCTTTGCTCTATCAAGAAATTTCTTTACCACAAAGGCAGGTTTGCCCATTAGTGTAAGTTATTGCCCATTCGCTAATAATATGCATACCAACGTGTACGTATTTACTATAACATGTTATTTGCCTAACACCAATTGAGAAAATACAACTACAGTAATACTGAGAACAGTGCGTGGTACACTTGTTTCCCCACAGAAACATCACTTAAAAGGTATTAAAAGTATCGAGCCAAACGTACAGCCGAGCTAAGTTTTTACAACTTGAAATTATATCCACAGGAATCATCCGAATGCTGTTTGAACTCAGATTCCTGCAAAAAAAGAGACACACACAAAAAACAAAACAAAAGAAAATCAATAACTTCAAAAGTGTAAGAAAAGACAAGAAACAAAAGACACTTCTTGCAACAGATCTTAACCCTTTATAGCCCAAAAAATCCCCAAAATAAAATTCACACTTTTTTAATCCAAAACTCGTTTATTACATAATTAAGAATGGTACCGTAAACCAACGTGGAGAGTTAAAGGTAAAGTCAAAACAGTTAATTGAACGTCAATTCTTAACCAGCTAATGCCTAAAGAAGCACTTAAAGACAATTTAAGCGAAAATGTTCCATACTATGGGAATCTAAACAAGTTGATATTCATCAGTTAACGCCTCTTTGTCAGGTCGACTGATTTCTGCAATTCCTCTAGAATAGGTTTTTATTTAATAACACATAAGCATTACATGACTGTTATAATGGTAGTAGAACTGAGTGAAGTGCAATTTGGTCTGAAATCATACGCGTGATTTAAAAAAAATCGAACCAGCGCTGGGCGCTCGTTCGGTTTGAAATCACAAGTATGATTTCAGACCAAAATTGCACGATACGAAGTTCAATTACCACTTTATTGCACCCATTTTGAAATCAAAGCTTTTGTCAACTTCAATATTCATGTATCCACTTCAGGAAACCCGGTTTTTAAAAAGCGAACCGGAAAGGCTGTTACATAGATTATGCAAATGATCATGTCATGTGACAATACTGACTCGTTTGTAAACGAAAACAGTTTTTCAGTCATTCAAAGTTGTCACGCGGCTGACCGGATTTCTTCAGTTTGGCGACGAGCGTTTTTCTCATGCTATGGTTCGTAATCTTCTTGTTAGTCATAAGACAAGAAGCCATGGACTTCATAATGGTGCCGATTGTATTTTAACCCACTCAGATTTGTTTAGTCGTTTACCTCTCCCTTGTTGGCGCAGGGTAATCGCCTTCACGTTGAGTATTTCCTGGGAGTTGTGAAACTCCCTCGACAGTACGATGCTCACTGGATAGACTTTTTCCTTGAAATATCTCTCAATGGAACTCTGCCCGATTTTCAGGGATTCTGGCTAGTAATTGTCTAGTCCGTCCTTTTTCTTAACTTCTGCACAAAACTTGCTCAGGACCTTGTCAAGTTCTTCGGGCGCCATTTTTTCAATGTTGATGTCAAGATGGCGGGAGGATCACCACGGATTAAAAATATTCATCCACTGTTTTGTCGAGCGCGAAGTATCTTTGTTTACTCCAACAGACTTGAGCTTTTCCATATTTATTTCATTTATTTTTGTTTATTTCAACAATATTTAGACAGAGGTGCCCAGTTCGGCGAGGCTGGTTTGAATGGGGCTCTGTTTAACATAAATTTACATACAAATAACATATTACAGAATACAAAATTTCAGATTACAAAAGTATTAACATAGTAACACTCAATTACTGTAAGCGATGTAATCTTCGTTTAAAATTACAGGAAATCTTGAACGTCCGCTGCTTCGTCTTGTTACATTGTTGTTGTTGTTTTGGTTTTGGTTCCGGTGGACTCGACACTGTTCGGAACTGCAGCAATATTTCGAGAAAAGAAGGTGATCATTTCGTTAAAACTGACATCAAAGGTTGGAAAATCATCTGCCAGTAATTGTTCAGCCGCAAGGAGATCAATGTCGTCGTTTAAGAACTGTATGTAGTTGAGTAGTTTCATCCATTTTTGTCTGGAAAGGGAGGAATTTGGGAAACATATATTGCAAAAAAAATTTCCCCAAAATTGACTTTTTTTGCCCTATATTTTTCTCCAATCTGATTGGTTAGTGCAGGAAAGCAATGAAATTTGATTGGTTAGTATTATTTCGTTTTCAGTTTGATTGGCCAAAAAAAAAGGATGCGATTTAGAGCCAAAAATTGTGCGATTCATGAATAAATCGTACTGTTGAGAGGCAATTAAATTGCAAGGATCACCAGTGATTTCAAAATGGGTGTAATAAATTTGTAAACTGTTCAGTCTTGCCTTACTTTGATACGTTCTGAGTTCAGTAACGTGCCAAATAACACTTAGTCAATACCATTCTTTGCTCCTACTTGCGGTTAGTACAAGCGACCAGGAAGTACGAGGTCAGAGTGTCTGGAAGGGGACTCGTGGGGCTGGACAAACAGTCACATAATTCAGTCGAAAATGTTTGTTTCTTTTTGTACTTTCATAATTATCCGATTTCTCTTGCATCCCCCCAGTAAATAGAACAGTTTTCAACTGTGTCGAAAAATCATAACGAAAGTAATTACTCTTACCAATCACAACAGGAGAAAAAACAAAATGACCCAATCAGAAATCAAAGCAAATAGAAGTAACGAGCGTCAAGCAAAGCGAAATGCGTGCAAGCAAGTCACGATTAGTTTTGGTTTGACTTCGGGTTGGTTAAGAAAGTGGCGCGAACGTTTTTATCCAACCAGAGAGCTAAGTAAAGCAAAACCAACGCAAATATGACATTACGTTCGACACTCATTTGAAAACTGCTCGATCCACTCGTCTGTTGCAACCCTTGTCAAAGCTATACGTACAGTGTTTTCAATCTTGTTAGACTGGAAAATACATTAACAGGAAGTCGATCAATGTTGTTTAAACTTAAATCTCTGCAAAACAATGACACTTTTTTATTCCTCTCATAATCATTTTCGCCATACCATTGGGAGAACAAAAATATATCCTAATATTGTGAGCCCTATTAAATCTAACAGGTTTTTGTTAATCGTAAAGTGTATATCATTTGTCTGACGATGTGGTCAACTTGAGTTGAAGATCGCGACAGCTTACTACTAGTCTTCATAGGGCGGTGAGGTCGACTGGTTGTGCATCACCATATGAATCATAATAATCGGCTTCGATTGGTGTGTTTCAATCCTCATTGTTCCGGTGTGAAGTTGTTTTCGGAGAAGTCCAATTTGAAATTCTTCCCTCGGTGGTTAGCTGACGAACTGTTCTCCTGTTGTGTTTCTTCATCGTTGGTATCTACGCTTCGGGAATTTCAACTCCGGTTATCTCTGTTGATGTTATCAGGGCGTGGGAAAAGCTTCCTTGGGCTTGCGGGTGTACCAGTATGAGTCTCGATCATTTAACTTTTCTTCTTTCCAAGGTGGGTGACGGCCGGTCTTATGACGAGTCGATTACGACGTTTCATGACGTCACAATGACGTCGCAAAGCAGCTATATTGAATTTTGAGCCGCCATCTTGAATCCCGATCAGGCAGTCATACAAATGACAATGTCGACATCGAAAAATATATGAATTTGTTCTAAGAAACATACTTAATCAAAACAATCACAAAAAAGGTCTGTAATAGCAGTGAAGTTATAAATTTAATGACTAACACGACGTTTTTAAGTTTTTACCATTACGATTGTCTTAATCACTGCCAATATTATTGTAATTTCTTCACTATTTACAGTGCGGCTACTCCAACCGGGCCAGTTGGAAGAAAACTGACCAATCGCGACGCTAATTGAAAACAAAAGATAGCAAAGGTTTTTTGTAAACAATCAATAACGTTGAAGCAGGCAGAAAATGCACGTTCGAAAAAATTGGACACCGTGACCTCTGATCATGACCGCTCGGAAAACTGTCACGTCTACGATTGGTTTCTTTCGATCCTAAATGTGCTAAATTTTGAGCAGAACACTGAGATGTCGAATTCGCAATTGATAATAAAATTTTCGTCCATAAGCAAACCTTAAACAATACTTTCGCTTCAGCAGTTCAGCTTAGCTTGTTTGTAGAACAAACCTTTTCCGAAATGAAATTCGGTGACGCAACAAACCCGCTTGATTCTGATAAGCGTTCGCTCAGCGCAGCGAGTATAAACAAACACAGATCTAAAGATAAATATCGACATTTGCGCCCTTTGATCGTTCAATTATAAACGGAGGTTCCCAAACCTCCTTATTCACTAAGTGCTTTTTGAATCAACAGGTGCCTATCGTTGATGTATTGATTCTGGCTTCTGCAGCCCTTTCGCAGCCGCGGTCTCAATA
Source organism: Siderastrea siderea (assembly GCA_964030785.1). NCBI lineage: Eukaryota > Metazoa > Cnidaria > Anthozoa > Scleractinia > Rhizangiidae > Siderastrea > Siderastrea siderea. Next base: position 23,714,762 of record OZ034967.1, read on the forward strand.
CCGCAAGGAAGTCCAAATCCTTTATGTCAGCGTGGTGCAAGTCTGCAACGCAATCTCGTAAATTATAGCTGGGAATGTCGGCGACTGTTGCCAAACTCTTGATTCAATGTTACTTGTATTTTCTGGGCAAAAGCCACTTTGGAAACATTTACATTTACAATAAGCGTATAGCTTATGTGATGCGTAAAACTATCCGCCAGATTTCAATCGTAGCGGGTCACCCAAGCTAACCAACAGCACCGAAGCTAACCAATAAAAAATGCGACTATTTCCCGAGAGGTCCGCAGAATGAGACAGTTTCAAATTTATTTAGAGATTTATTGTCTAGATCCTTCAACGTTATTGGTTAGTTTATGAAAAATGTTGCCTTCTTTTGTTCTCAATTAGCGTTGTGATTGGTCAATTTTCTTCCAAGTGACCCGGTTCGAGTAGCTGCACTGTAAACTCTACTACAAATTATGTTCAGATTCACACTGAAGATGGCAGATGTATGTGCCGAAACATGTACGTAAAACTTAAAAACGTCGTGTTAGTCATTAAATTAATCAGAAAAAAGTAAAGGATTATCTCCTTCTTACAAAAGAAGGAGGCTTGATTTTGGAAATAGCCGGTAATCTGACATTTCCAAGGTCAAACAGTTTCGAACACGGATTGAACAACTGTAGTGGCGATGTCGGAAAGCGGAATGACAAAGAGGAAATAGATAACGCCATTTCATGCTTTGCACAACTCGCAAAAGCACGACAAGGATGTTGTTTTGTCAAGCGACAAGGCTTTTGTTTCTTCACCCAATATAAAGACCGCCTCTGAAAGCGGTTAAAGCAATATAAGGCTGGAGATAGTTCGGAGATTTTTTTGGCTCTTTTTTACTGTAATACCTGCCAAATGATTGACGGCATTTTCCCTCTCTTATTTTTTATTTTGTTGTTCTTATTCACATTCCCATCCCCGTTGCTATTCCTATTAGCATTCCTTTTTTTAATTCCTACCCTTCTTCCTTCTTAATCCTATTATCAGCTTTTTAATTCTTATTTCTGTTATTATTCAAGCGCACGAACCAATAAAATGAATTTTACGGTTCATATATCAATAAATTGTTTACTGGATTTGTTCACTTTTTCTTTTTGGCCTTGCGATACTTCTATGGAAGGCAAAATAAAGATTTCTACGATAGAGTGAAATTATAGACTTTTATATTTGTGCTCCCCCAATATATACATTTTTTGACTATCCAATTTAACGACTTTTAGCTGATCCCAATAATATAAGGGTCGTACTTGGTTGAGTTTGAATCGCCTTATCTTCAAAGAGGGTTGCTGTCACTGGTCTTTTCATGGAGATAGATATTGATCATAGAAAGTATAGATCTTGAAATCAATATGGAAACTCCTGAAGAGTATAAAAGACCCTTTGTTTGGAAAAGACAGTTGTTATATCACCAGTAATTACATCTCCTCACGCCAACCTTCGTTGACATACTTAGAACAAACAAGCCTTAATTCCATGTTTACATAACTACTAATGGGGACAAAAAAAAGCAAAAGAAGGCTTTAGTAATAAGTTATTAGCAAATATCGTTGCAAACGTACAAATATCGTAACATTTTAACACCAAGAAATACACCCGCAGGAAATCTCCTGATATTGTTTGATCTTAGATCCCTGCGAAAAGAATGGAAATATTCATATTATGAAGCATACGGGTGTCTTTTCATTTTCCTAGTGGGACTCTGGTGGTACTGGTGCCTCAAAAAGAGGATTAATGGTAGGTCAAAAATATTTGGAAAAAAAGATAGGTCCCCATGCTTGGTTAAGAGTAAATAAGTATTCTTTTCTCTGGTGAGCTTAGCCTCATTGGAGACCTATTACTCCCTGGGCGTGCGCGCGCTCACAGCGGGCACAAATGACGCAACAAATCGTACGCAGTAAGGATGCGTAAATGCAATACAGGGGAATGACCTTAAGTGCCAGTTATCCGAATGGCAGCCCCTTGTCTCAGTAATAAGCCTGCGTGCAGACGTCTGCTATTTCCTTCGCTTCAGGCGGAAGCAGAGGAAATAGCAGACCTCTGCACGAACAAGATCCTCCACTAGGATCCTTGTTGTTCGTCAGTATTCTCAAAGATCGTGTTAGGGTTCCTTGAGTACCGTTGCCAGGTCCTTGAGGATCCTTGCAGGGCTCTTGAGGATTAGAGGTGGAGATCCTCAAGGTTCCCATCAAGATCCTCATGCAGATCTTTTCAAGATTTCGCGAGGGATAGTGGAAAGGGTAAAGACAGCCCTACGGGCAATTGTAGAGCCATTTAGACAAAGCACGCAGCCAGAGACAACTCAGTGTTTGGGCTGCTACTACAACAACCACTACTACTAGTAATAATAATAATAATAATAATAATAATAATAATAATAATAATTACCATAATATGGATTTAGCCTAGCTTAAAAGCGGATCTCTATATTAATTTTGATGGTACTTATTAATTTGTGAAAATACTCTCATTCAAGTCGTTAAATAAAAAAAGGAAAAATCATGATCCCTCTCAGTATCGAGTCCGGGTCGCCGGCATCAGAGGCCGGCACGAATACCACTACTCTAGGCACACTTTTTCTTTTCATTTATAGATATTTGATATATATTCACAAGTTCTAAACTTCACTTCTGTCGAACTGAATCGTTTTGCTAAACAGGGTAAGCTTTTAAAACCTCTTTTTTGAACAAAAAAAGCGACGGTGGACATGCAATTTCCCGCCAAGAAAAACGTCGGTTGCCCAAAAGCACTCTGCGATTTCCTGCCAAGAAAAGATGGCATTCTCCACCCCTCCTGTCGGATTACCTCTCCCTCCCTCCCCCAGGGTCTGTAGGGGCAGATGGTGGGCGGGCATACGCAAGGTCACAACCAAATTTGCTTAGCAATGGTGCACTACTGGCGCGCTGCGCGCGTGGGCTCCGCTACTACTGCTACTGCTACTACTAATAGTAATAATCACAAAATGCAAAATATAAGAGCAAAAATGTGTCAAACTGTTGATATAAAAAGGGATTCTCCCATTTTTGTTTACAGTTTTCTTTATGTTTGTCATTGTATTATAGTAAAAACATGGATTGTCTCAATTCTAGTATATATTACACTAATTCAAATGTAACGGTAATGAGCCATTTCCGAATGGTCGTGAGCATCCCTATCAAAGCGAGGCTAGGTACACGTCTTTTCATGTGAAAATTGGTTTCATTTGCCTGGAAAGAAAAATAATTTTCATATGAAACGTTGTGCACCTAACTTCGCCTTGATAGGAAGGCTAAAAGCAATTCGGAAATGGCCTATTGCAAAAAAACTGAAGATAACAGAAGTTTCTATCGAAACATGTCTTTAGATCTTAGAAAAATTGTGTTTCTTTTTCTTTCTGAAAATCGTTGTAAAATTGCCAGAGTTAGGGTACTTCATTGTAGCTTTGACTGACGAAAGCTTAACACAGGTGCCCATTGTTGAGAAATACTGGTATCCTATAGATATAGGCGATCAGAATGTTGCCAAAGGTATGGCGTACAGCGATTTAAAGTCATCCTAATGGAAGGAAAACATAAAAAAGGAACATTCCTTATGACCTTTTATAAGAATCGAGTCAAACTCACAGGTCTGTTAAACTTGTAAGGCTGGAAAATACATCTGCATGAAGTCTGCGAATATTATTGAAACTAAGATCCCTGAAAAAAAAATTCTTCTAATTAATTATAACTACTGGCAAGCAACCGAGAATAATTTTCGATCATTATTAGTCGTCCCAGGCCTCGCAGTTTCTCGTTTCTAAACCTTCCTTCATCCTGACAGGCAGCTGATCACTGATCACACAGCGAGAACTATTGCTCCATACATAGAGTGACTGGAATTTAGGAAAGATTTCTAATACAGAGCAATATACGGAGAAAGTAAACTTGAAAATTGTTACGGTACTACATTTCCGCAAAATAGATTATTTTATAACATAACATGTTTAGATTCCAGTTCTTTATTATTATCAATGCACGTCAAACATACAGTGTTTCTAAAAGCTTGAGGGAAGAAAAAACATCAGTGGAAAGATTGTGAATGTTGTTTGAACCCAGGTATCTGTAAAATAAAAGATTTTTCTTTGTTTTCCTCCGGCCGCAAAAAGTGTTCTCTGACAAACACAGTGAATGCACGGCCAAACAAACAATTGACGCAATTAACCAATAAACATGAATTGGATCAGTACGTGTGTGTGGTAAATATTAGATAATAGAGATTTAGCATGACGTAATATGCCTTCCCAAATGTTATAAGGCTGCCAAACACTATTTAAACCGTTAAATGAACCCTCCCCATACTATTAATTCATGTTTAATGCGTTGTGAGATATAGTGAGATGGGCAACCGCCTTTTTAGCTGGTATCTGATTTAAGTGGTCAGGAATAAATCATGTTTGGGTAATTTCGAGATAAAGGTGTTAATCAATAAAATACAGAGTTATATCGTTAACTTTTTGAGCAGGAAATACGTGATGAGGTCTTGTCAAACATGTCAAAAGTTAAAATGGCTGCATAAGACGGCGAATGTACAAGAACTGTTTGGACACCAAGCAAAAGAAAAACTTGAAACGATTTTTGAAAAAAAAAAGGAAAGATAATTAGATTAATTATCACAAAACTAAAAAAAAATACAAAAACAAGGATCTAGATAGCAGGACGTATATTGCTAAGAAGCTGCATAAGAAGGCGAATGTAACAAGAACTGTTTGGACACCAAGCAAAAGAAAAACTTGAAACGATTTTTGAAAAAAAAAGGAAAGATAATTTGATTAATTATTACAAAACTAAAAAAAAATTAAAAAAAACAAAGATCTAGATAACAGGACGTGTATTGCTAAATAAATAAGTACATCAATATTTAGATAAATGTCTCCAATTTTAGAGTCAACTTTACAACATAGTTAATGTCACTCACAACGAAAGTTAGGATGTAGGAAATAAAATATACCACGGAGCCTGGTGAGGCTGGTGTAACAATTTACATGGTCCTCTTTGTTAACAAGACTTCAATTTCTAGGACCAGATGTTCCAGGTGTGATCATAGTAACTAAGAATGAAATGTATGTCAATGCCTTATGCGGTCTTGAGCGAATAGATGTACTGCTAAAATGTCAAAAACGTCAAAAGCTAAATTGAAATGCTTAGGGAATTCTATTGCAAAACCACTGAAGCAAATTACCCAGAATGGTAAAAAAACTCCGAAGAGCATTCACAGTTCTCATACAAAGGAATCACTCGTTAACACGCTCGGACTGAACCAGATGTAGAGCCTTAGATATGTTTATTACCCTCTTAAAGAAAATGCCACACTTGGAGAGATCAACACACTTAACACTAAATACGTTATTTTTCTACTTTGGAAAACAATATTGAAACTGCTTCTGAGATTCTTACTAAAACTGTCAGTTTTGCTTTGGGCGAGATATTGTTCAAATAGGTAGTTTGTCTCACCTTTGTCCTCTACATTTTAAAAAATCAAGAAAGGCTTGAACGACTTTCATTTTAAACAAAAAAAACATTGCCAAGGAAAGAGAACGGCCGTGCTATTGTTAAACTGTAGTCGTGAGTTGAATGGACTTTTATCCTGAACAACGAGGGAGAACACAAAAACAATGCACACTTCTGAGGACACAGCGACGTTGGCTGTAAAAAAAAAGAAGACTTCTGTTTGGCTTTCCCTGGCAGCTTTTCGTTCAGAGTACCCGAGAAACTACATTTGCTCTCACAAACTCACCTAAAACGTTATACGTTGCACTCGGTTACGACTCAAGAGACTTTTAAGAGGCTGTCTCTGTAAAAACCACCCGTTCAATTTCGCGTCAAAAATAAGTGTGCTTGAAACTCTGGCAACTGAAACACGAGGCTGCAACTAAAAACACGTTTGGTTTGGACTGGTTTGGTTCAAAATGATTTTCTGGCTGCGCTTGGAGCCAATAAATGTTTTGTTTTAACGTCTCGAAAATTAACAATTTGGCATTTCTTGTGGCGTTGTAAAATTTTTGATTTTGGTCAGCTAGCGATGAATTTTATATCAATTCTGCCTTTCTAGTTTTCTACAAAAGTAACAACTTTCCTCTGGATTTGACTTCGAAGGCGAAATCATTCTTTTATGAGTGCGCCCTACCAATCGCCATCTGAACGAACACTAAAAATTCCCTTGATCTGGAAGATTATTTGTATAATCTGGGACTAACTTACATATTGGAAAAGTGCAGTCTTAATTGGCACAAATATGCAAAAATCCCTGTACAGTTTCAGTATTTCAAAAGTTATGACCGTTTTTATCAGCACATTGGCCCGTTTTGCGCTTGTTGCAAAATCGACCCATTATCAATCAGATTTTGTCATAAATACAGCTTTCCTGCTCGCAGCTGGAGTTTATTTCCAACTTCAGCCATTTTCCAGTTCCCAAAGTGGCTCAGTTTCATAATAGACCCAGTAAATTGGGAGGTATTTCCTTCGAAGATTGAGCACTGCCTCTACGCCGTGTTGCCTGCTAGGGAACCAAAACTCGAAACTGTGGCCACGTTTCCGTTTGCAGCAGGCTACTGAAACATCGATTCGAAGCTGAATTTCTTCCAGAATCAAACAATAAACTATCCAGCTTTGGTATTTAGGAAGATGATCGAAAACTGAGGGCTTAAATTTTGAAAAAATCTTTCCGTTAAATTGCCAAAAGCTGTATATATTACCCTAATTCCAATGTAATGGTAATGAGCCATTTCCGAATTGTATCAAGCCTCCCTATCAAAGGAAGGCTAGGTGCACATCTTTTCATGTGAAAATTGGTTTCATTTGCATGTGAATGAAAACTCATTTTCAAATGAAAGGTTGTGCACCTAGCCTCGCTTTGATATGAGGCTAAAAGCAATTCGGAAAAAAGAACTGAAGATAACTGAAGTTTCTGTCGTAAAATTGCCAGAGTTAGTACTTCATTGTAGCTTTGACTGACGAAAGTTTAACATAGGTTGCACATTGTTGAGAACGTACTGGCATCTTATAGATTTTTTTTATAAATAAATAAATAGATTTACCGCTGTTCTTCGGGTTTATGACTAGGTTAATGATAAATTATTTTACTGACGTTCATTAAAAACAAGCTGATTTGTAATTATTATCAAAGAGTTAACACATTTTCCCAAGAATTCAATATTTTTTAACTGTATAAAATAAGCGTTTGGAATTATTATTGCTCTCATCAAGGCATTTTTCCAACTTTATGGGCCTACGGGCAGAGCTAAAGGTATGGTGTACAGCGATTTAAGGTCATCCTAATGGAAAAAAAACATAAAAAAGGAATATTGCTAATAAGCCGTTATAAGAATTGAGTCAAACTCACAGCTCTCTTAATCTTGTAAGGCTAAAAAATACGTCTGCGTGAAGTCTGCGAATATTATTGAAACTAAGATCCCTGAAAAAATAATATTTCTTATAATCAATTATAACTACTGACAGGCAACCAAGAATAATTTTCGATCATTATTAGACGTCCCAGGCCTGGCAGTTTCTCGTTTTCAAACCTTACTTCATCCTTCCAGGCAGCTTATCACTGATCACACGGCGAGAAATATTGCTCCATACATAAAGTGACTGGAATTTAGGAAAGATCTCTAATACAGAGTAATATACGCAGAAAGTAAACTTGGAAATTGTTACGGTACTACATTTCCGCAACATAGATTATTTTATAACATGTTTAGATTCCAGTTCATTATTATTATCAATGCACGTCAAACATACAGTGTTTTTAAAAGCTTGAGGGAAGAAAAAACATCAGTGAAAAGACTGTGAATGTTGTTTGAACCCAAGTCTCTGTAAAATACAAGAAAAAAAAAAACAAAATTGTGAAGGAAAAGATATATATAAAATTTTAGGTGGGATTTTCCTTTGTTTTCCACCAGTCGCAAGAGGCTTAAGTGTTCGCTGACAAACACGGTAAATGCACGTCCTAACAAATAACTGACGCAATTAACCAATATAAGGTAGCGGATCAGTACGTGTGTGGTAAATATTAGATATAATAGAGATTTAGCATGACGTAATACGCCTTTCCAAATGTTATAAGGCTACTAAATACTATTTAGTAGTTAAATAAACCCTCCCCCATACTATTAATTCATGTTTAACGCGTTGTGAGATATAGTGAGATGGGCATTGACTTTGCTTGTTTGGGGGGTAGGTATCTGATTTAAATGGGCAGGAATAAATTATGTTTGGATGATTTCGAGATAAAGGTGTTAATCAATAAAGTGCAGTGGTATATCGTTAACTTGATGAGCAGGAAATACGTGATGTGATCATGTAAAAAGGCTGCATAATTATGCGAATCTAACAAGAATTGTTTCGACACTAAGGAAAAGAAAAACGTGAATCGATTTTTGATCCAGATCTAGAGAACAGGATGTGTATTGCTAAATAAATAAATACATCAGTATTTTTCTAAATGTCTCCGATTTTAGTCTCAACTTTACAACATAGGTAACGTCACTCTTAACGGAACTTGAAAGTCAGGATGTATGAAATAAAATATACCGCGGGCGCTTGTGTAGCAATTTACATGCATCGCCAGAAATTGCGGACATTTCGAGCGCGCTAACAACTTTCAGCGGTATCTTGTATAACACAAAGAAACTATGGCGGCGGAGGCTTCTCCATCGGATAAGAAGCGTGTTTCATACAATCTGCTGCCCAATGTAAGCTCGGTAGATATTTTATTTCATGAGAAGAAAAAGAAAAGAAGCAATGTAAGTAAATCTTTTCTTGTAATCAGCCAGGATGTTAAACATTTTGGAAAATGTAGCTAGCTCCCACTCGCATTATAAAAAAGGGCGTCATTCATGCCAAATGCTCGTCGATTTGAGGAAAGACCCTTCAAGTGGTCAACTAGCTCTCACTCGCATTAAATACAGAGAAGATGTAAGCAATATGTCCATGAAAAGAGCTATTTCTTGCGCTTGAAAAAAAAGTTCATTGGAGGTACTATGCAAGCCTTCCAGATCTGGTTCAATTTTGGCGCGAGAAAAAAGATTTATTCAAGGCAACTTCTTTAGAACGAGGGGATCTGGACCTAGTTTATATACCGACAAGCATTGCTGGATAAGAAAAACAAATATGGCGACAGTTTTTGGAGGTTTCGAAGAGGTTTTACTTCAGTGTTTTCCCTTCTCGTGAGTTCTCAACGACGGTCACAGTTCACAGACTCGACCAAGGAAAAAAGTAGCAATTTTCAAGCGGTCTTGGAAGTATCTTATTGGCAAGAAATGTGTCTTTTCATGGAGGATTTGTGTACATCGAACTTCCCTGTATTTAGTGCGAGTCGGAGCTAGATGACCACTTGAAGGGTTTTTCCTAAAATCGACGAGCAATTGGCATGGATTACGCCATATTTTGACGCAAACTATGAGTAATGGCTATAGCTTTGGAGCCTCGAACATCGAACATCGTGGGAAGTAATTAGACGAATGGCTTTTGAATTGTTTTTATGTTAGAAGTATAGCTTAACCACTACTGAACATGCCTCGAGTCGGAGCTAGGGAATATTCTAACTCGTATTTGTTGTACTTTGGATTTTTGTTGAAATCCCATACATTTTGTCACACGTTTCTGCCGCCATTAAGGACGCAATGCGCACGCGCGTCCGGCATTTTGACCCAAATTTCTGGCAATGAAACCTTTAGTTAACAAGACTTTAATTTCTAGGACCAGATGTTCCATATGTGATGATTGTAACTAAGGAGTAAATGTATGTCAATGCCTCATGCGATCTCGAGCGAATAGATGGACTGCTAAAATATCAAAAACGTCAAAAGCAAAAATGAAATGCTTAGAAAAAAAAAACAATGACATAATAAGTGGAAGGATCCCGTACTCAAATTCTATTGCAAAACCACTGGAGCAAATTATCCAGAATGGTCAATAAACTCCGAAGAGCATTTATAGTTCTCATACAAAGGAATCACTCGTTAACGCGCTCGGATTGAACCAGACATAGAGCCTTAGATACGTTTCAAATAGGTAGTTTGCCTCACCTTTGTCGTCTATATATTTAAAAAATCAAAAAGGCCTTGAACGACTATCATTATAAAAGCATTTCCAAGGAAAGAAAACGGTTGTTCTATTATTAAACTGTAGTCGTGAATTGGGTGGATTTTTATCCTGAACAACGAGGGAGAACACAAAAACACAATGCAAACTGCTGAGGACACAGCGAAGTTGGCTGAACACAAAAAAAGACTTCTAAATGGCTTTCCCTGACAGCTCCTCTTGCAGAGTACCCGAGAAACTACAGTTGCTCTTACAAATTCACCTAAAACAACGTTAACACGTTGCACTTGGTTACGACTCGAAAGACTTTTAACAGCCATTTTCTGAGAATATCGAGAATCGAAAGACACTCACGAAAAATCGATTTCTTTTTTTATTTTGCCAAAACATCCCTATAGGTAAGCTAATTCAAGAAAAAGTATTCGAAAGTTCCAGCGAGTTATTTAACGGACGAAAAGCTAAAAAGTTCGAAAAATGCATAAAATGGCGGTTTTAGGGTCTCTAAACGGGTCAAATTCTCACTCGACTTTAGGAAGCCGGTGAGAGCGTAAAAAAGATTCTTTTGAAACGAAACAAACCACGAACATTATTTAACCTCTGTACTTTTAAACTATGCAATACATTTGCCAATTTTTGGTTTCGAACATCTTCAAGCGGCCTTCTTATCGAGCCGCTCTTAACCTCGTTTATCACAAAGGAAAATGAAGGCCAACTTCGGCCGCTTAAAACGGCATCTAGTATGTATCATTCAATGATTAGGACTACACAAAAAGAAAGCTTTTTCATTGTACTTTTAACCAGGGAAGTTACAGCTTTGGGAATTGAATACTTCATTGCCAGTAAATTTTTACTGACAATGATCTGAGCGGGGATAGGCTCACCATAAGTTACACATGCACGCACAATGCTTTTCCAGATCTTTGAAAGAAGGTTCTGCTTTCTTGAGTCGTGCTGAGTCTTATTATGTTAAAACAAAGTAGATTTTTAAAGGCATTTCAACAAGACAGCAATCCACTCATCCAGCTGAACCAAGATAACATCGAAAACACTGTGATACGACGTATTATACCGCCTACCTTGTGAACCGAAAAAGCAATAATACAATTGAAAAACATTCCAAACTGTAAACAAACAAATTTTCAGTTTCCTGATCGAGCAAAGACGTTATAAACTCGTCGCGTTTGAGGAATAAGCCGGGGAAAACAAATGACCTGTGCACTGACTCGCACGTGTCACACCACACCGACAGAAAGAGTCACGTATTCGATCTCGATTGCCGTCATGTGATTTGAGATATAAATGCAGGAATAAAAACTTAGTGGAAAATTAAAAGGAAAAAAAAAACTTGCAACATACAGCTAGTATTTTGTTGGATTACATGTTAGCATAAGCTCCACAAAGGAGTTTTTACAGGCACGACTCTTTCTATAAAGCGCGGTAATTTCGCAATTTACGTGCTGTTGTATTACATTTTACTTCTAATTTAATTACAACTCATGAAATAAAATATAAATATTGCAGTAAGTTACGCTAAGAGGGTGTTAGTACTGATATGATGCGTCGCGTAGTTTTTGTGCTCTTCTGGAAAGGTTACTGCCTGTGGATTAAGCAGTGATTACCCTCCCCACGTTAAAATGTTTCCCTAAAAGAATGTACAAGAGACATTTCGCTGCATCTAAGTGCAGTTAAGGCGGTTGACATTGAATTCAAGTTGCTGTTAGCCCGAGCAGGTTATGTTATCGCTTTTTGCTCCGGAATTACTGTGTTCCATAATTTTGGCCACAGATACTTCAGAGTACCCAGCGTCCCTCTACTCCCGAGCCCTCCGGCGGGAGAGCGGGGGTGGGGGTAGGGAGGAAGGGGGAAATTTTGACCAATGTTTGGGTGTAGGGGTGACGCTGCGAGTTTGACACCCTGACCCTGTTTAGGATAGAAAAGCGAAATGCAATGTCGATCGTACTGACCATACCCGGATGAGAAAGACGCGCATAAAATTATATACCATGTTTCTTAACCGGCCGTCGCTGTGGTGACCGCCGGTTTATAATTGGGCTGGGTTTCTCTTTCACGGTCAAATGGCTTAACATACGAACAAAGTGCTGTAAAGTTTGTGGTAGAGGTACTCAAGATCGGTACTGTCTTATAAAAGACGCATGCGCATGTCAGTCTGCTGAATGTTACCTGCGTGTGATCTTGTCTTTTAATTTACAGTACTTAAAATATGAACGGCAAAAGGTTGTTAAGTTTGGGGTTTCTGTATTTGTCATGTATGACGCATGCGCAACTGAGTAAGGCAACTAATAAGATTGAATGCGAAATTGCTGTGTTGTCTAGTTTTTGGTTATGGTGAAAAAGTTTTTGAGCGTAGGACTTGTTATTGGAATTGACATTTTGAGGGATGTAAAAATGTGGGAGAGGAAGGATTCCTGAGTGTGAGGAGCATATCACGCTTCTGTGAATGTGATTTGCTTTGAAAGTTGCGTTTTGTATAGCAGCGGTGTAATATTGTGCTGCGTGAGAGGCAGTTTCCCTTGGCGTTTCATTGGGGGGGGGGGGGGGGACGGTTTCCGAAGTGGATTGTAAGTTTTCTCATTGAGTAACCTGTATTTCGCAGAGGAGAAAAAGGACAGCTGTTTTTGCAGCTTATTAGCGCGGTAAGGAACGGTGGCTTAGGAAGAGAAGGGCTTGGCACTAGTATGATGATGCAATTAGTGGATAGTACCATCGATACATCATAGTTCTTGAGAAGGGAGAGAGATGAGTGCTTATTTGAGGCGAGAAGTTGATCTTAATTCCGTAAAGACGAAGGAATCGGTCATTAATAAGGAGATCAATTAATAAGGCAGCTGTTACGAGTCTTTAAGATGAAAAATAAGTGAATATTATCGAGCAATGCGTGTGGTTTGCGTGTGGTGTTCGCTGTTGTGTTGGTTGGGTTTGAGGTAATTTTGTAAGTGCGTTGTCTGGTACATAGCCGTTTACGTTACGAATTCCGATTCCACTTGTTTATTTTTCAAGGGGATTCCCGGGTTAGCAAACCAGATTTAAACATCACGTCATGAGATATGTCTTAACGCGCCCCAAACTCTGACGATCTGCGCGAGCTCGTGTTTATCAAGCGTTATATTTTGATTTTACTGCTATGTTCACTGTATGTATTCACGGTCTAGGCACAACAGTAAATATTTCGTCGTCCCGGTGTAAGCATTCTCAGTTGTGGGGGCATTTGTACTGACATTCAACGTTTGAGTGAATTTGCGTTTTTCAGCAGAAATAAAAGCGATAAGAAAGATAAGATGAATCATCAGAGTTTAAGCATTTCGTCATCCAGTAACGCTATAGTCAAAATATTGTGCCACACAATCACACTTTTCGTCAGGCCGGTTCGTTTAAATACAGGATCGCGCTAACGTCTGTGAAACCTAGGGGTGGGGAGGGTGAGAACAGCAGGTTGAAATGCCCATAGGGCTTTCTTGTTCAGTAGAAGAGTCCCACCTGTCACTGACAATACAAATGAAAGATGAATATAATTTGAACTCTAAGTTTCCACCCTCATGACGCAAAAACCAAAAAGCGCAAGCTAACATGGCAAAGTGACAAAAGGTATCATGTGGGCGAGTTCTCGAATGGGCCCGCGTAGCTTCCCCGTCTCGCTCGCTCGAACTGCTGCCAAGGAAGGTCGCATTGAAGTTCAATTTTCGGCGTCTGAAATCACGTCATGCCATCGCCGATAAATACTGTGCTACAGTTGAGCGAGTTAAGGCTAAGCACGGCACAGCCCAACTCCCAGAAGGGAGCGGTTACTCCCTTATGTGGACCATACTGGGGCGTGCAAGTAGACAGGGTGTGGTTTTTTTCGTCTCCGTCCCTAAAAATGGTATACAATTTTATGCGCGTCTGTGATCAGTACGATCGACATTCCATTTCGTGTTTCTGTCCTAAAGAGGTTCAGGGTGTCAAACCCGCATTGTCATCCCTACACCCAGACCTAGGTCAAAGCCCCCCCCCCCACCCTACCTTCCTCCCCTCCCCGCCACCGCCGCCAGAGGACACGGAAGTAGCGACTTTTGAGGTCCTGATCTGCAGAACCTCGATTAATGGACGCCGAGTGCTATGAAGTATCTGTGGCCAAAATTATGGAACACAGTAATTCCAGAACAAAAGCAATAACATTACCTGCTCGGGCTAACAACAACTTGAATCAACTGTCAACCGCTTTATCTGCGCTTAGATGCCGCGAAATGTCTCTTGTGCATTCTTTTAGGGAAACAACTTCAACGTGGCGTGGGTAATCACTGCTTAATCCACAGGCAGTAACCCTCTCCGGAAGAGCGGAAAAATTACACGACGCCATATAACAGTACTAACACACTCTGAACGTAACTTACTCTAATATTCATTTTATTTCACCAGCTGTAATTAAATTAATAGTAAAATTTAATACAAAAGCACGTATATTGCGAAATTACCGAGCTTTATAGGAAGAGTCGTGACTGTAAAACTTGTTTGTGGAGCTTATGTTAACATCTAATCCCACAAAGTACTGGCTATCTGTTGTAATTTTTTTTCCTTTTAATTTTCCACCAAGTTTTTATTCCTGTATTTATATCTCAAATCACACGACGGAAATCGTGATCGAATACGTGACTCTCTCTGTCGGTGTGGTGTGACACGTGCGCGTAGTGCAGAGATCATTTGTCTTTCCGCTTAATTTCTTTAGGCGATGGGTTTAAAAATATCTTCGCTCAATCAGGAAACTGAAAATTCGTTTGTTCACCGTTTGGAATGTTTTTCTATTGTATTGTTGCTTTTTCGGTTGGCGAGGTAGGCGGCATAATACGTCGTATCACAGTGTTTTCGATGTTATCTTAGTTCAGCTGAATGACGGGATTCCTGTCTTGTTGTTCAAAATGTCGTTACAAATCTGCTTTGTTTTAACATAATAAGACTTAGCACGACTCAAGAAAGCAGAAACTTCTTTCAAAGATCAGGAAAAACATTGTTCGTGCATGTGTAACCTATGGTGAGCTTATCTAAAACGAGCTTTGTAATTGTTAGCAGTGTTCCAGCCATTAAATCATTCTGTAATTTGCATATAATTCTACCCTGCTCAGATCACTAAACAGTAAAAATATACTGACGGTGAAGTATTCAATTCCTAAAGCTGTAACTTCCCTGGTCACAAGTACAATGAAAGACCTTTCTTTTTGAATGTGTAGTCTTAATCATTGAATGATACATACCAGATGCCGTTTTAAGCGGCCGAAGTTGGCCTTTGTTTTACTTTGTGATAAACGAGGTTAAGAGCGGCTCGATAAGAACGTCACTTGAAGATGTTTGAAACAAACATTGGCAAATATTTTACATAGTTTTAAAGTGCAAAGGTTACGTAATGTTCGTGGTTTGTTTCGTTTTAAAAGAATCTTTTTTACGCTCTCAGCATCTTCGAATTCCTTAAGTTGAGTGAGAATTTGACCCGTTTAGAGACCCAAAAACCGCCATTTTATGCATTTTTCGAACTTTTTAACTTTTCGTCCGTTAAATAACTCGCTGGAACGTTCCATTATTTTTTCTTGAATTAGCTCATCCAAAGGGATGTTTTGGCAAAATAAAAAAAGAAATCGATTTTTCGTGAGTGTCTTTCGATTCTCGATATTCTCAGAAAATGGCTCTTAAGAGGCTGTCTCTGTAAAAACCACCCACTTAAATTCGCGTCAAAAATAAATTTGCCTGAAACTCTGGCAACTGAAACACTTTAAAGAGGCTACAACTAAAACAGGTTTGGTTTGTTTCAAAATGATTTTATGGCTGCGCCTGGAGCCAATAAATGTTTTGTTCTAACGTCAAGAAAATTAACAATTTGGCATTTTTTGGGGGTTGTAAAATATTTGATTCGCGTCATCTAGCAATTATGAATTTTATATCAATTCTGCCTTTCTAGTTTTCTATAGAAGTAACAATTTTCCTGTGGATTTGACTTGAAAGGCGAAATCAATCTATTATGAGCCCTACCAATCGCCATCTGAACCGGAAGGCTCAAAATTCCCTTGATTAATGGACGTGCATTTTTATAATCTGGGACTAAATTGAGAGCTCTAGTCACGAATATGAAAAAAACCTTTGTACGGTTTCAGTATTTCTAAAGTTATGACCATTTGTATCAGCACATTGGCTCGCATTTGCAATTTTTGCGCCTGTTGCAAAATCGACCCATATCGATCAGATTTTGTCATAAATACGGCTTACCTGCTCGTAGCTCGATTTTATTTCCAACTTCAGCCATTTTCCAGTTCGTAAGGTGGCTTAAATTCATAATAGATCCAGTAAATAGGTAGGTGTTTTCTTTGAAGATTGAGCACGGCCTCAGTTCGCCGTGTCTCTTGTTAGAGAACCTAAAGTCGAAACTATGGCCACGTTTCCTGTTTGTAATAGGCTATTGAAACATCGATTCGGAGCTGAATGAAACAGATGAAACATCGTCGATTTGTGTTGCCTTGCTGCTTTCGCAGAGGTCCGTATAAATGGGGAGACCACTGATTGCATGGGGACTCTATATCTGTGAAAACCAGCAAACATTTCATACCAAACCGTAGTTACTAGAATAAAACCTTGGAACTCTCTTACATTCCTAGTATTTTCATTATTTTGCAACACAGTAATAAATAGCACGCGTTTTATAAAATTGCCTTACGTGTATATTTGCGTGAATACTTGTTTAAAAGTGATACTCCAGGTAAAAGCCCAAGGTTAAAGCTTCTCTTGAGAAAGAGAGATTTTGCATTTTTCTTAACTTACGATTTTGTGTTTTTACGCAAAATGTTTTGGTTCATTTTGTTTCTCAATGTTTCACTTAGAAGCTCTAAAGCAATAAATTTACTGAATACTGTCATTAAGGATGTGTTTATTGTTCATCGTGGTGCAAGATAGGCAAGATGAACGTTTATTCGTTTGTCTCACGATGGAATCGCTTTGAGTTGTTGATCGCGACGTTTCGACTGCAATACTGCTAGTCTTCATGAGGCGATCAGGTCGATGGGTTACGTGTCGCTATTTGTAGCATGTTGGCTCGCTGCTATTGGTGCATTTCGATCCTCGTTATTATTCCGACTATTAGATGTTGTTCCCTCACAGGTCCGCTTTGTGGTTGATCGGCTGTTGTGCTTTTTGATCGTAGGTATCCAAGCTTCAGGAATTTCGATTCCACTATCTCTATTGATGTTATTAGGATGGAGTCTTATATGGATAGCCTCTTTGACCTTACGTGTGTACCAGTGAGGGTCACGATCAATAAACTTAACTTCTTTCCAAATAGGAAGATGCCCTGTTTCGTTAGCGTGCTCCGAAACTGCGGAGGTTTGCGTACGAGCAAGCCGCATATCTCTGTCTTGTTTTTTTATCCTGTCTTGCATCGCTCTCCATGTTTTCCCGATGTATACTTTGCCGCACTCGCGTGGAATCTTATAGACAACACCGTCTTGTTTAGTTGGTTCAAGCTGTCTTTCGGTTAGAGTTGTGTCTGATTTGAAGACGGTGCGTACGCCTTGTTGTTGTAGGCAGCGGCGAAGAACCTCTGATACACCTTTTATGTAAGGTAGAACCGCAGTAGGTTTAAATTCCTGCGTAGGTTCTTTGTTGGCAGTTGGTCTTGTTGTCTTTGTGAGCCTTCGTACAAATGAAGAGGGATATCCGTTCGAAACAAGTACCGATGATAAATGTTTCTTTTCTTAAGAGATAGCTGATGGTTTTGATGTGAGGTGTTTGGCTCAGTCGTATAGACACTTAACAATACCATGTTTCACTGACTGAGGATGGTGTGAATCATAGGCTAGGTATTGGTCAGTGTGGGTGGGCTTTCTGTAAAAAGTGGTGGTGAGAAGACCGTTTGAATCCCTTGAAACTGACGTGTCGAGAAAGGGGATAGTGTTATCTTTCTCGATTTTCATGGTCAAACGAATAGTAGGCTGTTGACTGTTTAGATGTTGTAAAAAGCCGTCTACAGAGTTTTTACCTAAGACTTTAAAAGTGTCATCTACATATCGCTTCCAGATCTTAGGTTTATAGGTCGCTGTTGCTATCGCCCGTTCCTCAAACTAAACATCTAAACATCTAAACAGTGAACAGCCTACTATTCGTTTTACCATGGAAATCGAGAAAGATAAGTTAAGTTAATTGATCGTGACTCTCACTGGTACACACGTAGGGTCAAAAGTCGCAAAATTTAGTGATAATACCGTAGACGGTTACGAAATTACACAACTTCAAAGTTGAGGCGGGCCTCGAAAGTCCACCCCTCCTCCCCCGGTCTGAATAGGTTTAATGACCTAGATTTCAAATACGTGAATTGGTATATGATGTTTGAATTCAATGACAGATGACAATTGCACGTCCATAAAAAAAAATTCATAATTACACTTGTAATTTGTTTTCCTTGTAAAAAGCCTCATGCATGAACTCCAGGGCTCAGTTGTGGAAATTCAGACGTGCTGTCTCTCTTAGAAAATTGTTTTGTAATGTCCTCTGAGAATCATTTCGTTGCTTTGAGCCCTCCAATTTCCATTTCATTTGCAATGGAGTCTTTAGGGCTTCCCCTTTTAGCTCTCAGTTTAACTTCCCCGTTTAGTCCCCCATTTAGCTCTCAGCCTTCAGTATTTTGATCCCCACAAGGTTCAAAAACCCTTCAGGATATTTGGTCCGGTCGCCAATCTTTTTTTTTATTGGAAAGCATATAATTTTTGATCGACATAAAAGCTCTTTCTAAGGTCCCCTAAAACTTAGAAGTAAAATTGTAGTGGATGAAGGGCAATAAGCTACTACAGCCTCAGCCAAAACTTCTTGAAACACTTGACGCCTTGTAGGCGACTACCTGTCTCCCTATTTATTGATGAAAAAAAAACCTGCCGTTTCGAGCAGAAAAGACCAAATTTTGTAGTCTTTTCAACATTGCAAACGGGGGAAAAGGGAGAAGACGGTAAGGTGTCCCAAGATTATTGGCCGAGGCTGTAGCCATATCCACGAAAATCAAGGTCCAAACATAAGCTCTCTTCCCTCCTTTCTCCCACATAGAAAATCGTATATCATAAACTTTCGAATTTCTTAAGACGGCACCTACGCCCCTCCAACGCCTGGCCTGCAGTTCGATGTCACGAAATTCCCCCCCCCCCCCCCCCTTCCCAATGGATCGTGACAGCATTCGACTGTCTCGTGTTGCTATTTGGGCGAGGTTAGGATAAATAAAAAACACTAAATTTATAGTTTTGTTCATCCTTATTATCATTAATATCATCAGGGTTATATTTTAAAAGTTTGGAAATTCAGCATAAGGTTTTTTGGGCGAAATTTTGTTTAGGGGATATTTTGGGGGGTTTTCATTCTTGTCTCCGTCACTTTAAATCTGGAGTTTCCAACTCTGCCTATAATTATCCAAACGCCGTGCTAAAGATCTCTTTCTCTCCTTCCTGCTGTTGCTGAACCCCCCTCCCCTCCCCCTCAACGTTTAAGCTTTTTTTCATTCAATCCAAAAATACTATCAGTCATAACATCATAGTGCGAGCTCTCATAAATCTAAGGGAATTTTTTCGCGACTTTTAAAGTAAACGTGAAGAAAAAAGAAGGAGAAGGGGTGGAATTGGTGAGTTTTAAGAAAATTGAAAATTGTTAGGAATTAAAGGTGAGTTAAAATTAAAAATGAAAGTTAATAGTCAATGGATGGACACCAAAACAGACAACAAACGAGTCCAAGTGCTGCCGCGTTGCAATGGACTGTCTAGGGGTGTGTACAAATTTTTTTATCCCTCTTCTAGTTATTTTTTAATCTTACCCTATTTCCTGAAAACTCACGTGTATTGCCCTCTTGAACATAATAGCCTTGTGTTAACTACCTTATTTAACGCGTGCAAATGAGCCCGAGCATCGCAGAGGGGAGCAGTGGTATGATATACAACTGGATAAGGATTCCTAAGGTAAGCCCCAAGACAAATTCGCCGGTCGAATGTCCGCGGTTTCTGGCGACGCGCTATGTCAACAACAACCCTTATAAGAAAAAAAAGTTGTATTTTACTCCACTCCCACGGTTACTTTGAAATACGAAAAGGCAGAAATGTTTTGTCTGTGACCATTGTTTTTATTCATATTGGAAAAAAAAAAAGAAAACATGGATAACACAGATGATGTCTCCTTGCGCTTGTTACCATGGCATAAATGTTCACAACCAAATTATAGCAGGAATAAGCAAGTTTAGGACCCTTGAAAGAGAGGGACCGCCAGCCCCTTGAAGTCCACCTATACAGCTAAAGCTTGTATAGGATTGATTGTAGTCATAAATTTCCCTCAAAAACCTTATATCATCCGCTAATTAATCAAGTAATAGCGTTTTGTGAAAAACGGTAAACATTTTTTCGGAAATTTCTTCTTTTTTGTTCAGATAAGAATGCCCGTAAATTATATTATATGAATTAAGTAAACCACAAGGGGTCCTGAAAAGAATAGTTTTGAACATAAGCAGTCTTATTAGACAGGCCAGGCCCGGGGAAGAGGGGGGGGGGGGGGGAGAAGGGAGAGAAGAGTGCTGTTTGGACCTAACTCTTTCAAAAGATGGCTGACGGACCACTTCATATCATCGGTTGCAACAATTTCCTGTTTCTGAATAGAGCGCTTTTCAAATGAGTGTCGTAAAACCAAAACCAAAGTAATTACCCCAACCAATCACAACAGGCACAAATTACCCAATGAACCAATCAGAACTCGAACCAAATACATGTAACCGCACCAAGCGCAGGAAAACGCGTACGAGCAAGTCGCGATTGGTTTGAGTTTTACTTCTGATTGGTCGAGAAAGTGGCGCGAGATTTTTTAACCAATCACAGAGTGAAGTAAAGCAAAACCAAAGCAAATCGCAAATTAATTTCGACACTCAATTGAAAACCGCTCTATTATGGGGATCAAAATACTAAAAGCTGAAAGCTAAACGGAGAAGAAAACAAAGAGAAAACAAAACGGAAAACAAAAAGGTTAAAATCAGCAATTGCCGAATTAAAAAATAATAATTAAAAACTCACAATGATTTCAACAAAATGCAAGAAAAGCTTTTACCCCGCGCGTTTACATGGAGTATCACTTTTGGGGGGGGGGGGGGGGCGGTGGTGTAGTGGTTAGCGCATTGGACTTCAGATCTGAAGGTCGGTGGTTCGAGGCCCAGTCCCTGTCATCGTGTTGTTTCCTCAGACAAGAAACTTTATCCCACATTGTCTCTCTCCACCCGGGTGTATAAAATGGGTACCAGTGACATACTGCTGGGGGTAACCCTGCGATGGACTAGCATCCCATCCAGGGGGGAGTAGCAATACTCTCAGTTGCTTCATGCTACAAAAGCTGGGTGAAGCTCCGGCTGTGTAGGCCTCCTTGGCTCGTGTGCGACTTTACCATCACCTTTTAACAAGAAGGCACGCAAACATACAGGTATAAAACTCGTGCTTTTAATTATTGTATTGCGAAATAATGAAAATACTAAGGTTTTAGGAGATTTCCAGTATTCTATTCTAGTTACTGCGGTTTGGTACGAAAGTTTTGCAGGTTTTCATTTTTGTGAACGAAAAAAGGTATAGAACCTTCATGCAATCAGCGGTTTTCCTAATTATGCCGACCTCTGCGAAAGCTTCAACACCACAACTGACAATGTTTCATCAGCTTACGGCGATTTGACGGAAGGATTTCTTCGAAATTTAAGCTCTCAGTTTTCGACCATCTTCCTAAATACCAAAGCTGGGTAGTTTTTTAGTCTTATTCTCGAAGAAATTCAGCTCCGAATCTATGTTTCAATATCCTATTACTAGCGGAAAAGGTGGCCATGGTTTTGAGTTTTGGTTCCCTAACAAACGACACGGCAGAAGCCGTGCTCAATCTTCGAAAGCAATACCCACCTATTTACTGGATCTATTATGAAATTGAGCCACCTTAGGAACTGGAAAATGGCTGAAGTTGGAAATAAGCTCGAGCTGTGAGCAGGTAAGCTGTATTTATGACAAAATCTGATCGATATGGGTCGATTTTGCAATAGGCGCAAAAATTGCAAATGCGGGCCATTGTGCTGATGCGCTTTTCCACTATGTAGGCTAGAGCTCTCAACTAAGTCCCAGATTATAAAAATAATCTTCCAAGTCAAGGGCCTTTTCAGACTTCGTTCGGATGGCGATTGGTAGGGCTCACAATACAACTGATTTTGCCTTTTGAGCCAAATCGAGAGGAAAATTGTTACGTATTTAGAAAACTAGAAAAGGCTTATGATCAAATTGTTATAAAATTCATTGCTAGACGACGCGAATCAAATATTTTACAACGCCACAAAATTGCCTATTTTTTTAATTTTCGAGACGTTGAAAAGGGCTCAGATAGGACAAAATATCTAACTGCTCCGAGTACGGCAAGAAAACCATTTTGAACCAAACCCAACTTGTTTTAGTTGTAGCGTCGGTAAATTGTTTCAATTTCCAGAGTTTTGGTGGTGGGTTTTTGTTTTATTAAATGTAAACGCGATCGTTTAGTTCAGCTTTAAATCTAGATATCGATCTGTTAATTATGAAACAACTTTGTTGTCGTGGAGGTTGACATTGTATGTTTTGACAAAAAATGCTCTACAGCTTGCATTTAGTTTTCCGGAACTTCCAAAGACCCGTAAATTAAATCCAGGGTAGTCAGTCATTTTTCATCAGCATGTAAACGCACGGGTATTCAAACACTTTTCTTATATTTTACATGAGGCATGGTGCGTACGGATGTAGGGTCGTGAGTGACGTCATGACCATCAAAACTGACTCCTGTGGATATTCATATCTTAATATATAGATTTAGCCAAGCCTAAAAGCGGAGCCCCCCTTTTTGTTTTGTCTGTTTTTTGCTTTTGTTTTTTGTTTTGTTTTTTTGTTTTGTTTTTGCTGGCAGTTATTAATTTGTGAAAATACTCTCATCCAAGTCGTTTTATTAAAAAAAAAAAAAACAAAGAAAAAAAAGAAAAAAAATTCTTGCTCCCGCTGAGTGTCGAACCCGGGTCGTCGGCGTGAGATGCCGGTAACTAGTCCACTAGGCCATGGGCGTTTGGCATTCTGTTAAAAGTTAATTTTAATAGTTATTTCTTTCTTCGTGACAAGCTGCCTATCAGCATGAAAATGCTGGTGTTTTTCCCGGCAAAATGTGTTCGAAACGCCGTAAAAACCATGGTTGTGGACAGAAAAAACCAAAAAGCACTAGCTCTGCTATATTTGGCGTCGAAACCGCTGCGAAAAGCTGCGAACTCAATCGGTGTGCCGACCGAGTTTGAACAGAACCGACGAGGCAAATTTGAACTTTTTGCCTGAACTTTATCGCCGAATTTCTTTCCCCTAGATTGAACTTTTCCCCTTCCACCAAAAAGACAACTGAGTGTTCTTTGGAACTTTTTTTTTTCCATTAACAAATTTCTTTTTGACTTTTGTTGTCTTTGCTTGTTTTGCTACAACGCGGGTCAACATGCGATTTTGCGCCGAAAACACACGGGATTCAGCACAGGGTTATATCCAGTGTAGGAAGTGTATTGGTAGCCCTGTGGTGCGGACGGACGGACGTACGGACGGACGGATGTACGGACGGACGGTCACGTGACTACTACGTCACTACCAAAATTTTTTGGCTTGATAGATTACCAAATTTCCTTAGCAATGGAGCTCCGCTGACGCGCTAGCGCGCTGGCTCCGCTATAAGTATGGTTCCCCGACTCTGCTGGCGCAGAGGAGCTCCGCTAACAATAAATCAGAGAGAATAAGCGGGATGGCTATGAATTATCAGTCATTCTCACCAGCTTTGGTGTATAACTGTTTAAAAGCTATATAGTGTCCTACTTACAGAATCGCTAATCTCGACAGATTAGAAAATAAACCCGCCGGAAGGTTTTCAATGCTGTTTGAACTAATAAAGCTACAAAATGACAACAGTAGTTAAGATAAGAATGAAAAGGGCTAGGGCTTTGCTCCGGGATAAGCAACAGAGTTAAATAAGGCAAAGTGGGAAAACAGCTCTCTGCTTCTTTGCTCGATCAGGAAATTTCTTTACCAAAAAGGCTGCTTTTGCCCATTAGTGCAAGTTATTGCCCATTCGCTAATAATATAACTGAAGGAAGTATACCACAAGTTAGGCATCAACCCATAAACGATACATGGCATTTATTTATAAACAGTTTAGTCTTGCTTTTACTTGATAAGTTCTTAGTTCAGTAACTTGAAAAAACCACACTAATAATAGTCACTAGCATTCTCTGCTGTTATGTGGAGTTAGTACAAGCGAACAAGAGCTGCGAAGTCAGAGAGACTGGAAGCGGACTCGTGGGATTGGACCGCCACTTACATAATTCAGACGAAAAGGTTTGGTTTCTTTTGTGCTGTTACAATTATCCGAACGATGCAATTTCTCTTTTATCGTCCCCACTAAAAATCGACTCATCTGCTGTACTACTTTAATGCTATACGTACAGTGTTTGCAATCTTGTTAGACTGAAAAATGCATCAACTGGAAGTCGCTGAATGTTATTTGAACTTAGATCCCTGCAAAGCAATGGCATGTTTTATTCTTCTCGTAATCAGTTCCGCTATGCCGTTGGGAGAACCAAAATTTTTTCCTGACACTGTGGACCATATTACAGTTGGAGTTTGTTGCACACTGAGATCCGTTAGAGAGCGCATAAACATATGGCTATAGATATCATTTTTATGAATCCTATAAAATTCGATGTGATGTCCCCAAAATATTGCCAGATATTTTGGTTTCGGGTACGTTCCTCAGTACCCTGGGTGCCAGAGGCCTTTTTCGGTCTCATCCTTCTCATATTACACATCTCCCTTATGCAGAGCAGGACAAATTTGCAATGTTTTAACCCTCGGACCTAAATGCAAAGTCATTAGACCTGTAATGTTATCTAAGAGCAATTATATTTTTCACTTTTTTAGCTAGAATAAAGTTGTTCATATGCCCAACTGCAGGTTTTAAACCCCAGAAATTATAATTACCATTACATATTCGTTTTTCTTAGTCTTTCATTTTTATTATTATATTTATCTATTTTTTTTGGAAAGGCTTGAATTTGGAATTAGCCTGTAATCTGACATTTTAAAGGTCAAACAGTTTCGACTTCCGATTGAAACAACTATAGTAACAATGTCAGAAAGCGGAGCAAACAGGAAATCGATCACGCCACAACAAGCTCTGCCCATCTCGCAAAAGCACGTTAAGGGTGCCTGTTTTGCCAAACAACAAGGTCTTTAAGTTTTCTCCAAATATACAGATACAAAGCTATAAAGCTACACGTACAGTTTAGCCTTGCTTTTCCTTGACAAGTTCTGCATCAGTTCAGTAACTTGAAAAATCACGCTAATAATAGTCACTAGCATTCACTACTCTAACGTCCAGTTAGGACAAGCGAACAATAAGTACGAATTCAGTGAGTCTAGAAAGGGACTCATGGCATTGGACCGCCAGCTACATAATTCAGACGAAAAGGTTTGGTTCCTTTTGCCCTTCTACAATTATACGAACGATGTTATTTATTTTGTATCGCCGTAGTAAATATCTACTTGCCTGTTGCACTCCTTTACAAAGCTATACGTACAGGTTTGTTAATCTTGTCAGACTGAAAAATGAATTAACCGGAAGTCGCTGAATGTTATTTGAACTTAAATCCCTGCAAAACAATGGCATAATTTATTCTTCTTGTAATCATTTTCGCTGTGCCATTGAGAGAACAAAAATTCTTCCTAACATTGTGGACCGTATTAAAGGCAACAGAATTTTGTTGCACACCGAGATCCAAAAGACAGTGCATAAATATATGGCTATAGATCTCACTATTATGAACCCTCTAAAATGTGATGTGATGTCCCCTGTATATTGCCAGATATTTTGGTTTTGGGTAAGATCCCAAGTACCCTGCGTGCCAGAGGCCTTTTACGGTCTCATCCCTCTCAAATTACACGCTTCCTATGTCTCTTATATTTTCAACGTGCACATCTCAGTTTGAAAGTTAATAAACATTTTGCAGAACAGGATAAATTTGCAATATTTATCTTTTTTTTTTCTTTTGAAAAAGGCCTTACTTTGGAAATAGCCTGTAATCTGACATTTTAGAGGTCAAACACTTTCGACTTGCGAGTAACAATGTCAGAAAGCGGGATTTCAAACAAGAAAGCGATCACGCCCCAGCAAGCTCTGCCCATCTCTCAAAAGCACGATAAGAGTGCCTGTTCTGTCAAGCAACAAGGTTTTTATGTTTTCACCAAATATAAAGATCGTTTCTGAAGGTGGAAAACAATATAAATGGAGAGATTACGGAAGCTTCAAAGGGACATTGCACTTTATGTAAAATGGAAGTTTGGTTTTTAGAAAATGGAAGTTGAGTTGTGAAAATGGAAGTTTTATTTTTTGAAAAATGGAAGTCGAAGTTGTGAAAATGGAAGTTTGTTTTTTGAAAATGGAAGTTGAAGTTGTGAAAATGGAAGTTTGTTTTTTTTGAAAAATGGAAGTTGAAGTTGTGAAAGTGGAAGTTTGTTTTTTGAAAAATGGAAGTTGAAGTTGTAAAATGGAAGTTTGTTTTTTTTAAGAAATGGAAGTTGAAGTTTTAAAAATGAAAGTTCATTTTTTTTAGAAAATGGAAGTTGAAGTTGTAAAAATGGAAGTTTGTTTGACCTATCCCATGAACCAATACGGTCTCATACATCGTTATGATGTCCAGAATGGATTCCAAACTCTTGTTTCCTTCCCTTGTACTTTTGCTCAATAATTGCTTTCCCCGAAGGTGTCCTACCACCATACAGTCCTTCCTCGAGTGTAAACTTTGAAACAACCTCTCGTATCCTTTGAAGAGGCAATGCGTCGACTCTGAAGCGAAGTAAGAGTTATTTGTATCTTCAGCTGGCATGGCTCTTAATACGTTAAATATCTCAGACATAATCATATCGACACTGGAGCAACCGGGCGAGTAATGAGCAAATCAGGAAATTAATTAAGTCTGGTGAACACATAAATCCATAACATACCGCTCACGTGAGCAGGTCATTGCGGCGGTCATTGCCCCAGTCAGGTCGATTTATATCTGAGATATTTAACGTATTAGAAACCACGCCAACCGAAGATACAAATAACTCTTACTTCGCTTCAGACTCGCCGCATTGCCTCTTCAAATTAAGCGAGAGGTTGTTAACACTCAAGGAAGGACTGTATGGTGGTAGGACACCTTCGGAGAAGGCAATTATTGAGCAAAAGTACAACGGAAGCAAACAAGAGTTTGGAATCCATTTTGAGCAACATAGCGATCTATGAGACCGTATTGGTTCATGGGATAGGTCAAACAAACTTCCATTTTGACAACTTCAACTTCCATTTTTTAAAAAAACAAACTTTCATTTTTACAACTTCAACTTCCATTTCTCAAAAAAAAACTCCCATTTATACAACTTCAACTTCCATTTCTAAAAAAAACTTCCATTTTCACAACTTCAACTTCCATTTTTTAAAAAAAATCCATTTTTACAACTTCAACTTGTATTTTCTAAAAAACAAACTTCCATTTTTACAAGTTCAACTACCATTTTTTAAAAAATAAACTTCAATTTTTACAACTTCAGCTTCCATTTTTCGAAAAAACAAACTTCCATTTTCACAACTGAAACTTCCATTTTTTAAAAAACAAACTTCCATTTTCACAACTTCAACTTACATTAAAAAAAACAAACTTCCATTTATACAACTTCAACTTCCAATTCTCAAAGCAAAGTTCCATTTTCACAACTTCAACTTCCATTTTTTAAAAAAAATTCATTTTCACAACTTCAACTTGTATTTTCTAAAAAACAAACTTCCATTTTTACAAGTTCAACTACCATTTTTTTAAAAATAAATTTCAATTTTTACAACTTCAACTTCCATTTTTCGAAAAAACAAACTTCCATTTTCACAACTGAAACTTCCATTTTTTAAAAAACAAACTTCCATTTTCACAACTTCAACTTACATTAAAAAAAAACAAACTGCCATTTATACAACTTCAACTTCCAATTCTCAAAGCAAAGTTCCATTTTCACAACTTCAACTTCCATTTTTTAAAAAAAATCCATTTTCACAACTTCAACTTGTATTTTCTAAAAAACAAACTTCCATTTTTACAAGTTCAACTACCATTTTTTTAAAAATAAACTTCAATTTTTACAACTTCAACTTCCATTTTTCGAAAAAACAAACTTCCATTTTCACAACTAAAACTTCCATTTTTTAAAAAACAAACTTCCATTTTCACAACTTCAACTTACATTTAAAAAAAAACAAACTTCCATTTATACAACTTCAACTTCCAATTCTCAAAGCAAACTTCCATTTTCACAACTTCAACTTCCATTTTTCAAAACAAAAAAACAAACTTCCATTTTCACAACTTCAACTTCCATATTCTAAGAAAAAAAAACTACCATTGTACATAAAGTCCAGTGTCCCTTTGAAGCTTCCGTAGGAAAATTTCTTATTTGCGTTCGTGACATGACCTTTCAAATATCATGTTACTGAGGACGTCTGTGTTTTGAAAATTCTCGCCTTTTCTTATGTTATTTCTCGAATCGGTTTAGCTAGTTTTTTTCCCTTTGCTATTCCTATCCGTTTGTACCGCTGCAATTATCCGTCGGCCAAAGATGGTTATGTCTCTTGTTTGTGTTTTGTTAACAGAGAATAGCCAGATTACAATCTTTCTGAAACCACTAACAATTTTAAATTTGCTTCCCCTTATTTGCAAACTGAGTCATGCTGTACATCGGATTTCTAACAAAATGTGGTTGTAACACCCAATAGTCCGGTCAGTTAAGGGGAAAATCTTGACAAATAACGTAAAAGCATCAAATTTGGCATAGATATTCTTGAGACTATATAAAACAAATTCAGAATGGGTGCACGAGATCCGAGCATCTGGGGGGCCGTGGAACGCAAATCTATTGTCAATTCTTGGTGACAGGACAACCAGGCTCACTAACAAATCACTAATAGCAAAATAGAATGATTTTAGGGAACTTTTTAACTGATTTCATCAGCAAACGGAAAAATGATAATAAACAGTCATTAGAGTTACTTGCCACATCAAATCCACATACTGTATGTATATTTGTCTGCCAAGAGATCTGCTTATGAGCCTGGGTATCCTGTGGTCAAGTAGATTACTGGCCGTGATGTGGACAACAAACATAAGCCGGACTAATGGAAAATAAAGCTTATCCCAAACGGGTTTAAGCAGCTTATCTAAGTCTTAGTTCAAGCTTTCTTTTGACAAAGACACATCTCGGAGAGAAATTTCTTTTCTAATTTAAAAAAAAAATGTTACAAATAAACCAACACATTCAATAATTCAATTTGTGATCACTCAGCCACGCATACTGTAGATCTCGAGATCGATCGTTATAAGAGATAAAGGCCGACAAAGCACGAAAACAAAAACATCAAAAGGCATCAGTTGGTTAAAATAACTTGGCGAACTTCAGAATTTTTTTCACCAAACTTGAGAAGGGGATTTTTATGGGTTGATCTGTCATTCTCTCTGGTGTAAATAGGAACCCGCATGACAGGCATTATTTAAAAACGTCTGTTCTGCAGGCGTTTGTAGGTGTGAACTGCGAAGGCTGTTAGCTACATTCAGGGGAGAAACAAATACATGTGATGGTAAAAAAAAATAACGAAGCAATAGCGTTTTTTACGTTAATCGTGAAGAAGACTATTACAATAACCATCCCCTCTGATCTACGCGTTATTCAAAAGACCAACACTGGAACTCTAAGACAGTAACTATTTACGTCCCCCCAGGCGAACGCTCGCCTGAAACATACAGTAAAATCCTGTTCTGCAGACCTCGCCGTCTTTTCTCAGTTTTCTCACAGGGAAAGATTCGATTAATGTTATCGGTATTAGTATTTTAATTTTTAAGTACCCCATGCGGTGTACTGAATTAAGAACTGCAAGACAAAAAAGAAAGAAAAACGTACGATGCTGGGAAAAGTGCTGACTAATCGCTGGAGCTGGTTGACTACCGTGAAAGAAGCTTAGCAAGCGCGCGTGCTTCTTATGGTACTCGCTGGTGACATACGACTCATAGCAGATTGAACTGAGCGTTAACAATTTTGTTTCTTCAGTCATTGCAATTTAAATTAAACTGACGTTTAAAGTAAAGGAAGATATGTCAGTGACCTTAAAATGTCTCTTGCGATATGTTAGTACACTTAAAATAAGACTTAAATAAGCTCCCTGACATTTTCCGGATTTCTTCTGAACCCGACTTGCTTTTATTGTCTAGAGGATCTTAATGGGGGAGAGGCTGTGAAAAAACGTAATTCAAAACAATTAATAACAGTTCTTTCAGTTATCCTTCTCCATGTTTATGAACGTGTGACGAAAATAACCCAAAGTAAGCAATGTTTGAATAGTTGTAGCAGGCAACGGTTGCCTTTGCTATTTGAGCTGCCGATTTGGGACTGTTTGTTGAGTAATAATTATTCGTTCCCTTGACAGTTATCGTAAGTTTGTTAAGTCTATTTGACCACAGGGCACCCAGGCAAGCGAAAAGGGAGCGGAAAATACAAGGATATGTGGCTCGGTAAACTTTAACGGCTGTTTGTTGTCAGTTTCTGTTGTTCGCTGACAAGGCCAGTTTAAAAAGCCCATCAAATCCTTTTCAGTTTGCCAGTGAGTGGTCTGTTCATGAGCGTGGGAGTCCTGCGACCACGAATGAAAATTGATTTGAGTGCTGTGGCCCCCCAGATACTCGGATCACGTGGCACCCCTCAAAATTTGTTTTATACGCCCTCAAGGACATGTATGCCAAATTTGGTGCTTTTACGCGATTTGTCACGATTTTCGTAAATTTCGACGCTAACTGACCGGGCTACAATGCAAATTTCTGCTTTTGATAGCACTAAAACAAGTAAAACAAAGTACGTCACAGATGAAGACCACACGAAAAGACTACGGAAATATTCAAACGACACCTCTGGGTACGACGTGCGACCAGTCAAAGAAATATCGATTCTCGTTCTCGTTCCCAACAAAATTCCCCGTCAAGAAGAAACGTTGGAATCATTGATGAAGCATCGAGTGGAACTTCGGCGTTCCGTTGACTTACCGAATTACAGTCACTTTACGCACTTACAGACACAACATGATAGCATAATGGTTACTGTTTCCATAGAAACTGTAACCACAAAAAAACAAGATTTAATTCCATATTTACATCACTATTAGGGGTGATTAGTGCGGACGATCAAAAGAGCAAGTGTGCTTTACTTATAAATTGTTAGAAAAAAATCGCGGCAAACGTACAGAAGCCGTAAGTTTTTAAGACCAAAAAATACATCCGCGGGAAGTCTCCTTATGTTGTTTGAACTAAGATGCCTGCGAAAAGAATGGGTATAGATTCACACTAAGGAAGCATACGGGTTCCCTCCCGTTTGGTAACGAAGACTGAGATGAAGACTGGGCCTGGTACAAACGCTCAAGCAGGCCCGGGAGGGGGGGGGAGGGGAATGAAGAAGGCCCTATGGACGGGAACGTAGAAGATACGACTCGCAACTCCGTTACCCTACAATCCAACCCAGCACCGGTGGAGCTTAAGTCTGCCATGATGTCACCACATTCTGTTGTTTTTGTTTGTTTGGTTTGCGTTATAGGAATTAATTTCAAAATTGGGACTGGTAATATCTTTCATCAAATATAGTTTTTTTTTTGTGGAAAGGGTTTTGGTGGATTGTTGCAGAAGAGTGAGTAAGAGTGCTTATTGTCTGTTCGTAGCCTATGTAGTGGCACAACATCCGTGGCATCTGTCCATAGTGGCCAGGGTAAAAACAGACCTACAGCATGCAGACATAAGTTGATAGTTATTCAGTATTTGATTTTTAAGAAAACCTTCAAGGAAAGATCGCCTACAAGTTAGTTACAATCCAATGCTTGGGCTATTGACCTGGAAGAAATATAATATAATATCGTAAACTGCCGCTTATAAGCCCTGGGCTTACACAACTTCGTAAGGGGTTTTGGGTGGGCTTATAAACGGAGGGACTTATTTCCGGGGGGGGGGGTGTTAAAAGCGGAATAATAAAACAAAAGCGTTTCGAAATAAGCCAGTCATGTTGATCGAAATACGTTTTTAATTTACCAGTTTTTAATGAACCTTTGAAACTGTAACAACACGAACGTAACCGGAACGTAACAAAACAGAAGCTCAAAGTTCATCTTCGCAGTGTTCTGTGAGAGTGCTCAATATTAAGGAAGCAAGGAAAACTAGAGGAGGGGCTTATATCCTGGGGGGGCTTAAGACCGGAAGAATTTTTTTGTTTACAGGTAGATGGGCCTATAACCAGAGGGGCTTATAAGCGGGGAAGCGGGGGGGGGGGGGGGGGGCTCATAAACGGCAGTTTACGGTAATTAATACTAAAATGAATTACAAAAAAAAATTGCAGAAGAGATAAATTGACATGATATGTTAAGAGACGGATTCTCCCACAGATCTTTGCAAACTTGAGAGTCATTCTATTGTTGTAGAAACATCCGTTGCCTTAATTCTAGTATATATTACACTAATTTAATGCAACGGTAACTGCGAAAAAACTGAAGTGTTAGTGTTATGGTACTTCACTGAAACTTTGACCGACGAAAGATAAACACGGGTGCGCTTCATTGTTGAGAATGCGCACAAAAATTCCCTAAAATTTCAGAAAATATCTCTAAAACGGAGAAAGATATGGAAGAATGTGTACTTGAAAATTGTTACTTTATTCTACATGTTCACATTTTATTTCATAAAAATTATCAATGCACGTTAAACATACAGTTTTCTTAAGAGCTTGAGAGTAGAAAATACATCGGCGGAAAGGCTTTGGATGTTGTTTGAACTCAGGTATCTGTAAAACAAAGGAAAACTAAAATAGGGCTAGTGAAGGAAAAGAAATAGAGAACATTTCAAGTGCATTTTCTTTTGCAATGCAAAACACAGTGTTTTTCCCCAGCCGCAAATGTGTTCGCATCACAGACAAACTCAGTGGAAATCGACGAGTCTGGCAAACGTTTCTTTCATTTGCTCGACAATTCAACTACAATGCAAGATAGTCTAAGACATCTTGATTCGCGGATCCTCTTAATCAGTGTATTTATCAGAATAATCTTTATTTTCGCTCTCTTCATCTTTATCCCATCTTTATCTCTTCATATTGATCAGCCCTCGTTAGAGCATGGTCACACCCACTCAGCCAATTAGTGTCCTACATTTCAATGCTCTATATTCTATAAACTGTTTTAAATTATGGAAAGTGGCGGGGAAAAAAAGGGAAAAAGTGGCGGTGCCTTTCAAGCACAGGGAAATTGTGGGGTAAAATTAGTATTCACAGAGAATTTCCGCTGTCATTAGAATGCTTTATTTCATAGAGCATACTAATGATGCATTGTTTTCCTTTGTTTGGACGCCTCATTAGTGTGTGCTCTATATAGGGAATACTAATAGTTTAGTAGAATTTAATAACGAAATAATGCGCAAATTCTCTGGGAATAGAAGGCCCGCAGAACAGAGCATCATACTCCTAGAAATTTGAATATAAATATCCATGTGAGCGTATTTTGATGGTCATGACGTCACGTCACCGTACGACGTCCCTTGTACCATGCTTCATGTAAAATGTTTGAAGTGTTTCCAAAGTCGCGCGCGTTTACATACCGGTGAAAATGACAGAATTCCCTCGAACTAGAACACTAACCACCTTTTTTGAGACTTCAAGTAAAACAAGATATACTTTCATGGAGATTTTACCACATTTAGGTCGGAGCATTAACCCTTCAATGAACACTGACAAGAAAGAATTCGAATCGACTGTTATCACACGAAAAATTTGCACTGAAGTCAACAATACGGCCGCTGCTTTCTCGTACGCTCGATTTTCAATACGGTAATTTTACATTCTTGAAAAGGACATTCTTTAATAGCTCATCATGAAAAGGAAAAGACCTGAAGGATATCGTATCTTCTTCGTTTGAAGTGAATGACATTAGGGACTTTAAGATACGGTGACTACGGACTACGAACTACGGACGGGAGGCACTTTAGGACTGGGACGAGACATATGTGTTCTGTTGTCCCCACCGTCGCAAGCTCACGACGGTGCGTAGTGGAAGGATTTCATGTAGTACAGCGTGGTAGTACAGTTCATGTAGTACGAGGAACTGAAGATGGTATGAAAAAGTAGTCTAAAGTTAGAAAATTGAGGTGTTCTTGTACTGTAACGCTTGAACTACAAACTAATACGCATTTGGAACAATTTCAATTGCTTATGAACTCAGAACAGCGAAAAAAATGTACGGCTTACTTTGTTTACTGATTTTGACCACCGCGTTGTTTTCCAGAATGAAATTAAATTTGATGCTGTGAATATAGCTTGTAATATGAACTCTTCTCTTTGCTCTTTCTAGACACAAATGGCTTCCCTTCAAGTTGAGGAGTAATTAATTTACTAAAATATGTCAAATTTGCTTCTGAAGTAGTTTTGCAAGCGAAGTAATTTGAAAAGTGAGCCCAGAAAATTTGATTAAGCCTCCACGCAAGCCTCACGTGCAATTACATTTTGAATTGCAGTGCGACGATTACAACTCAAAACCAGAGCATCTTGAATCTTTTTAAAAGAGATTTTGTGTCTGTTTAGTGTAGAGTTGACCTTCGCTCTTCGTTCGTAGTCTGTTGTCTGTAGTCTGCGGTCTTAACTTCGCATTTTCGCGCCACTCGTTGTGTACTCTGCCCAGTGTTTCAGCCAAAGAAAAACGCGCGTCCAACCGTAGTCCGTAGTCCGTAGTCACCGTATCCTATTTTTGTCCCAGTGTAGCGAGGAAACAGACTTTCTGATTCAGTCAAGCAAAATATAAATTGCCAATGATCAGCGTTCACGTTTACACCCCGCGTTTTGGTTTTGTTTTCAACCTTCAAGCCATTTAAACGGGTCTCCGTTAGAGATCGAAATATTACGTAAATATTCCTTGGGAGCTACGCTGTTAGGCTAGCCTATCTATATTTACCATTTAATTCGACAAAAACAACAGCTTCAACGGTGATGTCAGAAACCAATTGTATTCTACACTCATTATTTTACTGAGTTTTAAGAAAAAAAATGCAATCTTACGGTTTAATAGCATAGCAAAAGTCAAATCGAAAGAAAAACCATTACTTTACATGGAATAAGAAATGTTTAGACCCTAATTAAAATATGATGAAAAGTACGAAAACATCTTAAACAAAATTGGAACGTGATTTCATGGTGTGAACTAAGAAAAAAGCCACAAAAAAAACTGCACTCAAAAACGAAATTCTTCGTTGGTGTGACCATGTTCTAAGACGGTTAGACAATGAACACTCGTGTCCTATGGGATATGGCATCCCTCGCAAGATAGAATGCCACTCACCCTGCGGCCTCGTGCCATTCTATCTTTGCCCGGGACACTATATCTATTTTTTTTTTCTGTTCTGTTGTACTTGGGGAAGCTAAATAAATAAATATACACCACAAAACACTTGCGTTCATTGTCTAGCCCTAACTAGATTTGAAAATGAAAATGGAAATGATCAGACATAAGATTGCGTCTTTGATTTTATAACATAAGAAACCCCAAGCTACTTAGAACCGGGGTCAGCATATCCTGAATGAGAACCACTACCCTCTTGCACAGGGGTGTGCTTCTTTGTCTTGTATGCAAGGTGAAGGTCAGAGCAACCCTCGTCGTAGCAGCTCACATTTCCCGTATTCGACCGAAATACCACGAGAACATGTTTTCTCTGTGACCTCATAGAGGAGTTTAAAATAGTCAATCCCGTTCCCTTTCTCGTGACTGTGTAAATGAATACGTTGTGGGTCAATATAAACTCAACCACGGTTTGAGAGGGACAGATTCCAGGTCTTTGGGCGCTGTGAAGGCTGCCATAGCTCCATGAATCTGTTACTGGTTTTATTTATTTATTTATTTATTTACTTATTTATTTATTTAATTCGACGAGCATAACTTAAACGAGGGCGATCAGTTACGTCCTCCTTTAAGAATCTATCTGAAGACCAAGAGTCTTATAAAACAGCTTCATATTATGACCAAAGAAAAGAACACCCATGAACAGGAAGATCCTTCGCCATCTCCACATTCTGTTGGCCCTGACCAGGGAGACATGTAGCGGTTGGTCAAGGATTGGCTTCCTGTGTTCTCATCTCCAGGACCTCTCGAATCTCTTTACTTGCGATGTGCACTGGGAAATTTACTGTCCAGTAAAATAATTATATAGAAACTAAGCAGTAAAGGAAAATACGCCTTGGCAGAAAATCTTACAGTGTTTCTGTAATGGGTGGAGCGCATTTAACCACATTCTCCATTGACCTTCTATTTATGCATCTCAGAGTATTTTTGTCAATCTGGTCATTGATAGGATTACATTCAGGTCCACAATCTGAAAATTAAGCATCAAATCACACGACATAACGATCACGAGGTAGGGGATTAGGGGAAAAAACGTGAAAAGTTCTCTCTAAGTGTATATTT
Organism: Siderastrea siderea; assembly: GCA_964030785.1. Lineage (NCBI taxonomy): Eukaryota > Metazoa > Cnidaria > Anthozoa > Scleractinia > Rhizangiidae > Siderastrea > Siderastrea siderea. The sequence goes on from OZ034967.1 coordinate 23,751,436, forward strand.
AGTCAGCACTACATTGTCTCGTGCGACATGCCACCATACACCAAGGTTGCGAGAACAGTTAAGATTGTGACAAAACGTTTCCACCTTGAAGAATAGATCGATCAAAAAGTGAGCGAAATCCCAAAATAGGCTTACGGGATATTTTTACAGCAAAGCATTAGGTTGTCCTGTCGAAAATGGCCTGCATAAGTTGCGCAACTGCATAAGTTGCGTTAATAACTGCGAGGATCTTCTTTACATTTATTACAGTGATAACAGTTGTTAAACGGAACTAAACTAATTACCTTGAGCATAGTCTCATAATAATATGGGTAAAAATCTCGTATTTTTGCTAACCTTAAATTTTTACCATTAAAAATAAATCATCCAAAAATGTCAGGACATCATGTGACCTTATTCATTTATTCTCAAGCCTAGCCGAAAAACTATTCGCGCTTGGGCCATCACGCACAAATGCCCCTAGCTCGAATCCAACTTGTAAACCTCCTTTGCATCTGTAAGCCTATGGGCCGATTTACACGGTGCAACTTTTTCCTGCAATGGTCTCATGCAACTTCGTTTAACAGTTGTGAGCAAGTTGTAGGCTGATTTACATAAAGCAATTCGTGTCGTATGTATGGCGTGACAATGCGTGAGTTAATTGTGTGCGACGGTTGTAAGCTAAAGTTATAAATCGGCCGTATGGGAGGGTCTTAAATGGGACGTCAGTCTTTCGCTTAGAGCTCCTTTTGTTGCCCGAGGTATTGCTGCAATTCTTCAGTGGATTTTTATACATGGCGGAAAAAGTACTGCAAACCATCAAATGCGTTGTACTTTAAAGTGGCTATTCGTGCCAATTTATGTCCTCCACAGACGCTTAAAGTCACGCCGCATTGAATAACAAAGGCCAAAAAATGCAAGTCTAGAACGCTTTTTTTTAATAGAATAACAGTTTAGAAATCTCTATCAGAACTTACCGTTAAAAATAACTGTGAAATTTTGAGCATCAGTTCCATACTTGCTGGTGGCTTCACAGGAGTAATTTCCTTCCTCGAATAACTCGATGATAATTGGTGTTGTTTCTGTTGCTTTTAATACTTTAGAGTTCAGTTTCAGTGATGTGTTTATGGGAGGCGTGCCAATGGTTGCACATAAGGACAGCGCGAAACCAGGTAATGAACGCACGACGGAATTTGGTGAAATCACCTTTGGTGGAGCTAATTAAGAGAAATGAAAATGAAATGAAGAAATAAAATCAATTCAGTTAAACGGGAGCAATTTAGATTTCACCCTGTACGTTTCTGTTTAGTTTAAACACATAGATATTGAGGACGGTGCGTCCTTTTGTTACTGGGCATACGTTCTGTGCATCTCGGATCTGGTCGAGATATTCGGGTTCTTAAGGAATTTACCTAATACATACAACTCTATTTTTGCTTGGTTTATGAATATGTGGAAAGAACAGATCTTAGAAATTGCTATCAGAAGCTTAAAGGAAAATTGGGGATAACTGCGCACTCTTCAGAGATAATTGAACCTAAGAGCGCACGAGACGTTCAAAGATTTTTTTGAATGATCACAAAAACCACCCTATCTAAAACTTTGCCTGCTGAAAGCTAGTAATGAGCACCGTTTTGTCTTCTAACATGTCTAATACTGCATTTAAGTTACCCCCCTTGAGAGCAATGTTGGCTTAAAAAGTCAAGACAAACTTTAATTTAATTTAATTTAGTTTATACAACTTATATTGCGCAAATGTCAACAAACGTCAGTCTATCATAAATCAAATGACGTCTCTTTACTAAACTGACCTTCGTCTTCATAAAAATACTTATATTTCTTTCAGGTTCTTCTTATTAGCAGAGCAAAAATTTCAACAGAGAGGGTGGGTATAGTAGATTTGAAAAAGTGCCAATTTTATTATATTTCAAAGGAAGTTTTCTACTTAGTAGACAAAATCTATGGTTGATCTGCATTTCCCAAAAGAGCGAAAGGATTGTACTTAAATATTAGCGAAAAACCTTCGCGGGCAATTCTTTTTAAGGTTCAATATAAGTTATGCAAAATTGACACTTCCTAAAATAGACATATCTGCTGAGGGATAAATAGGTCAAATTAAGTCAGCTTTTTACAAAAATAAGCAGTGACCTTCCAGATGCCGGTAGGAGAATTCAGAGGTTTTATTCTAGTAGCTCACAAATTAGCTCCAGCTTGTAAATGCCCGTTTTTTGATAAACCACAGGTTTTCTTGTTGTTTTTTTAGATTCCATTTCATCATAGTCGTAACCTTTACCACAGTACCTCTGTATTAGGACTCGCTCTCCTTAATGAGCAGTGAAAACAAAATGTCGTCCTTGAGACTAAAACAAATGTTCAAACCAGTGATATCTTGACAACGTTAAACGTCGGAGACGTATAATTAATACTAGACCTCGTAGTACATTTTTTTTGGGAGGCGATTTTTAATCGGGCGTTTATTCGCGGGGGCCCAGCGACCATAAAACAGGGGTTTAAAACAGGGTATTTCCATCAGCGTTAAATTTTTTGGTCTTACTACTTTTAGTTGAAATAAAGCCAAGAACAAGATGTCACCGATTTAGTCTGTAGTCGATGAAATTCATTTAAGCTTCCGTAGAGTGTAAAGTACAACTTCCTTTAGCTGGAGTGAGTAAAATAAGTTTAGCAATACACCGCAGTGGTTCATGAACCTTTCAAATTGTGTTTATTATTTATATCGATGAGAATCAGTTTCATAAATGTTGTTTCAAATAAACGCCGGACCCCAAATTAACCCCGATTCCTCGAATAAACACCAAGGACGTTTATTTCAAATTTGACCATGCAGACCTGGCGTTTATTTTAAACCGCCATCTTTCTTCGTCGCAGACGTATAAAAACACTTGAGACAAGCATTTAGTAGTTCTTCTTTTGACATTTCTGCAATCGGGTTTGAAAACTTGGTGCCCCAAAGACTAGAGAGACAATCTGAAACGTTAAGGTAAACATTGTTTCGCTATAACACGAAATTTTGCGTGACGTGAAAATGTATGACATGGCGTAACAATAACTAATGAATAACAACCTTAACGCGAACTTCTAGTCGCAGAATTCGAGAGACACCAACGGGTACGTAAATATTGTTCTCATCTGAAGTTAATTTTGTCCCCCAACATTTCTCGACTGATTATATGTTTCTGTTGATATCTATGTATATAGATTTCGAATATAGGTCTGTACAAATGAAACTGAATGACTGAACAAACCGTACAGTATTTGGAACCTTGGTGACTTGCGACCAGCAGTACAACATGGTTGTTGCTACGTAATCTTAATCAATGCATTAACTCTCAACGGTAATATTTGAAATTTTGCAACTTTTAAGGAGAAACTTCACGGATACGTACCATTAAATAATCTCATCCCGAACTTTTTGTGACTTTTCTTGTTGTTACTGAGACGGTATTGTCCATAATGTGCTGTATTTCTTCTGTATATAGCTCACGGAATCTGCTTTTTTCGTCCATTTTTTTTGTCGATGAAACTTGGCTTCCCGCCAAAAAATTTAAGCTAAGCGACATTTGCCGAACTTATTTTCGATATAAGGTCAAACGTAGGTACGATGGCTGGTAACCGAGATCCAGTGAACCAATGAGAAAGCTAGAAATGCATTATCCGAGGTTGAGAATTTAATAAATCCACATATGTCGTAAGTAGAGTGCAGGTTGTTACTAACATCAGCTGAAAACACGTCAATAGTAGGAGCAGAGGCCCCCTGTCAAGCTCCAGAGACGGCTATCCAATGGTGTTCTAGCGAACACACTGACCCTTGCTTGCTCAATACACTTACATAACTTAAATACGGACACTTCCTGTGGTGCCTAAAGAGTGGGTTTGCCGCACGTGGTTACATACCTGGTTTGCCGAAGGCGCCTTCCTGGTCACTGCACACCAATAGGAGTTGTAGGAAAATACAGACGTACTTTTTGTCCATAATCATCAGTCAAATGAGCCGCCTTTTTTCATCATTCCTGTTGATAAAGTGATATATGCAAATAATACACACGATTCTTGCACCAACGCTGTCACTTAGATATTACAATTTTAACTCCCAGACATCTGAAGGGGAGGGGTGATCGATGGATTCCACCCTACGCAAGGTTTTCTTCATATTTGACCTGTTTTCCCCGAAAAAGTGTGAAATGCTGACAAAAAACAGTAAAGGGTTTAATAACATCACACGCTACTTACATAAGTACAAGAAAAACTTATTCTCGAGCTGAGAAGAATGTTACGCGTTTTTCTGGTTTTGGTTTCACGACTTTTGGCTTATCTGAGAAGTGTGAAAGAGCAAGCAAGAAGCAAGTTGACAAGTTTTAAACTTATTTACGTGTTATTTTCTTTCCAAAAGCACTGCTGGCTAGTCTTTGCTGCACGTTTTGTGGTCGCATTCAGCGAACTTTACCATTTTAAAATAGAGAAATTCATCCATCACTTTGATAATTTAAAAACAAGTGAAAATTGATTTAGAGTCGCTTCTTTGCAGTCTAACCCTCGGACGTACAACGAAGAATTAAGATGAAACATTATCATCTACACCTGCCGTTTTCAGTAGCTGACACAAGTTTGATGAGAATCGGTTGCTATGCTTATGAGCTATTACGTCATAAGTAGAGGTGGTCAAGCCAATTTTTAAGTGCGTGTTTTTTACCCTTTTTAAGTGAAAAAAAGCAACAGATTTAAATGCGTTATATTCTACATTTCAAGCATCAAAAGGTTTCAATTTCCTCGGTTTTTTGATAATTTCTAATTTTGGGTAAAATCCAAGATGGTGCCAACTTGATGGTCGCCATCGTAATCCAACATGGTTATCTAAAAGTTTATTTCGCGCTCTTCGATTACAGTATTTCTCTCTGAGTGGGTATAAATTGCACATGCCTTGGTATAAATGATATTTTATGTGCATAAACTTAGTGATCATTCTTAATTTCCAACACTAAGATACTTGGGTGAACTTTTCCAGTAGCAATATTGTGTCAGGCAAGTTAGATAACGCCCTAAAACTACACCATTTCCACGTTACTTACCACCAACCGCTCGGGAGGTGAAGTTTTTTTCTCCAATTTTTTTTTTATCAGCACCTGCCATTTTACAGCGGTTTTCCCTAACACGCGCCCTTCAAGGATTTCTTTCCCAACCAGCCAAATGTGTTTTTGGTGGATGTCATTCATCTGTTTCTATGACATTTTTTACGAATTCTCGCGCGCTTATCGGTTCTTGCTGATTGTCACATGAAATGCAATCCTGTCTGGCCGTGGACAAAATGATTTTGTGAATGTGCCTTCCAGTTCTTAAAATTTTTATGACAGAACTTCCGAAATTCTGGAAATATTCATTGAGGACACAATCACTATTCTGAAAATTTTGACTTTTAATTGACTGAACTTCTCAGAAACCAACTGCGAAGCAACAAGAAGAGAGTTTTTTGTGATAGTCTGACAGCGACAATTTTTGAACAGCGAGAATCAGACGTTTGCTGATCGACCGCGAACTCAGAGAAGTAAATTCAGTGGATTTGAGCCCTTCTTCGAATAGAATAAAGGTCAGTTTTAAACAAATTTGCTCCCGAAATTTACTTTCGTTAAAACAAGATTGCTGTGCGTATTTACAGGTGTTTTGAATGCGTTTGTGAAGCCATGCAAGATTCAATGAATTTGTCGGATGAAACCGTTGCCGAGCGATTTGTTTTTGTACCTTTTCAGGTAATAATTCAGAGTCTGGAATATTTTGCTGACCGTTAAATCGTCAAAGAATGGTTAAAATTTCTCGCAAGATTTTTTCGTTGTTTCACTCAGCGCTACTTTACTGCTGAATTGCTTTTCATTCAGTGCGCGTTCCTCGCACTATTTTCTTTGCTATTGTGAAAATTGTCATAGAAACAGATGATTGACATCTACCAAAAACACGTTTGGCCGTTGGGAAAAAAATCTTTGAAGGGTGCGTGTTAGAGAAAACCGCTGTAAGTAGCTGTGCCCATTTCCTTTAGACAGATTTTCCTAAAGTTTTGGTGAGAATCGGTCGTCATTAATTGCCAGTTCTAAATTTTGAACGAACATTCTTTTTTTTCACTTTTTTAGACGGTGCCCTTGAAGCAATGCCGTCTATAGTACTACGATTTGACATTCCTTTCGTCGCGGAAGGTTCTTGAAGGTCACCGGAGGGTGGTTGTATGGTATGTTATTAATATATATTGGGAGGGGAGGGGTAATTGTAGGGTGATGTTGTGACTGTTGTATTCTTGGGGATAAGTGTGGGTGTATGTGGTTCATGTATGTTGGTATGTTAATGATGAAGCATTTCGTCTTGGTAGATTGTTTAAAACTACATTAAGATGCTATTTTGAATTTACTTATGGGCCTTGGCCTTTTCTGGGTAACAAAATTTCTGGAATAGATGACACGTATGATAATACATTTATTTGCTAATGTAAAGCCTGTCTTCGCATCTTTTATGGAACAATATAAATATTCGTTCAGGACGTTACTGTCCAGTAGTTTGCCCTGTTTGATTGCTAAAAGTTTAGAGTTTCATCAACAAATTTATTTCTTCAGATTAGTTTTCAGGATTTAAAACAGCACGATAGGAACGCAGTATTTCATATTGGTTATTTGATATGAATGTCAAAGTTGCGGATTTGGTCCTCAATGCTAACAAAATTCGTTTAGCGGGCTGGTTGTGTTTGGGTGTTTTTGTGTTTGGCTGTTTTTGGGTGTTTTTGTGTTTGTGTTTTTGTGTTTGGGTGTTTTTGGGTGTTTTTGTGTTTGTTTTGTTTGTTTTGCTTTTTTTTATCTTGTTGAATGTATCTAAGACCAAATCTTTTTAACCAATGAGGTCAGTCTTCATGTTTTGTAAAATTTTAACTTCCAACAGGGGCTGAATTCCTGCGATTTCTGCGACATCGCTTGCGCTTGCGTCTGTAATGACGGGAAAGAAGACTTTTGCCAAAGAGGTGCCAATTCATTAAAAAAAAATGGTCTTTCACTACTGACCTCACCTTGTGTTGCCGAACGGGTCCCCAGAATATTTAACACAACCACAAAGGCAGATAAAATATCGTGCTTCCAGGCATTTTTAAAATTAAGATTACAAAAATCAAGTGGAAACACTTGAGCAGAACTTCCTAGATCGTTCTTATCTTACGCAATTCTAAACCTTATTACACTTTATTTTTGCGATTTTGGGATGGTCATATTTTGTGACACTTTATTTTTCACGATTTTGTTAAAATTGTGTTTTATTTTATTTTTTATTAAAAGAATAGCGATGTACAACTGCAATGAGCGAAATACTCAAAGAACTTGGGGCAGAGGAGATTGATTATGAGTACGACGAAGACATTGACAAAGTGGGCTAAGAACAGTTGTTAAAGGGCTAATATCTCACCTAAAGCTTATATCTATGATCTGTTAATTTTCGTGCATGCAAATTTTCGCGACACTTAACCTTCACAACATCAAATTTTCGTGATTTTCTGAAAATTGAGAACATTGTGAAATTAAAGGTAGCATTTTTGATATTAACATTGTCAGAGCTATAGAAGAATTCGGAGGTTAAATTCTAGTGGCTCACAAATTAAATTCATCTTGTAAGGGTCGTCTTTGATAAGCCAAAGGTTTTCTTGTTTTTGGGTAAAAAGGCACAGATGTTGACAAAAAACAGCAAGGTGTTTCAGTATATACAGATAGGCTATCCTAGCTAACAGCGCAGCTTCCAAGGAAAAAGCTGGTGTTCGTTTCTGAAAAATGTCCAAAAGCATTTCAAATTGTCCAAATGGGGAGGATCGGCTCTTGTGAATCCGAGCTCGAAAGGTCATTCTAGAGCACAGCTTTGTTATTATTACTTTTCAGGCTTCAAACTGTACGCGTAAAATGTTTTTCTTAATCACGAGCTGTCTTGCAACGTTTCTGCAATGTTTCCATATCTTGTCATTTAAATCTCAAGGCTTGTCAAATCTCTTGAAAATGTTCGAACTTTCAGCTTATCTTACCGAACTAAAACGCGTAAAACCTTCATCTTTGGTTTTTCACGTTAAGCATACCCCTTCCTCTTTCCAACCGTTTAGTGGAAGAACTAATCTTGAACAAAACCTTCCAGACATTTCATGGCCCTGCCATATCCCATAACTGAGTATCCTACACGTATGATCTTTTTATGGGTATAAATACAAAAAACAACTTAATCTGCTTCGCCTAAACTGATACACTACTTACACTTCAGGGATTACAGGGAAAAGAGTCCTCTCGCAACATGGATAATTTCGTCTGTTCCAGGATACGATCGGTTAACATATTGATTAGCAAGCATTTTGTAAATAGCTTCATGTGTAAACGTGCTGGTGATAAGACAAAAGACTAAAAGTAAATTAATGCTTTCCCTCACACCAGGCACATTAATATTCGCCAGCAAGCTTTGCTTTGATGAAAAAAGGAAAATTGACTTTGTGTTGTTCTAATGACTGCTTTGAAGGATATCGCTGAAAGGGCGCCTTCATTTCTAGTGTACAAATTTATTTCTTGCATCACGCATTCCAGCTTGTTTTCAGAATCACTTCAGTAGAAATAAAGGTTGTCTCTTTGGTGTGGTGTTTGAACGCATGATGGTTAGTAACACATGCACATGAACAGTAGCAAAGGTGATAAAGAAATAAACTACTCAAAATAAATACTTATTGACGCAAGATAGCATCTGGTCTGTGATTTTAGGTGATCCAGTTACGAGCTTTCTTTATTCAGTATAACGCAGTTCGCACTTTTCTGCATCGCAGCATATGACGGAGATAATTACTTTTGACCGCAAGCCGCATGCAGAGAGAATCATAAAACCGCAAAAAAGAGTATTTTCCACATCTGGACGTTACACGCGAGTCGTGCAACCTCATCTTTACCGCCAAATCTGTTTCACGTTTATGGATACACGAAAATACTACCACTCTGGCAGTCGAAAAAACTTTGTTTGGGGGGGATGGAAATCAGCTATACTTGCAGTGCAAGAAAAGTTACAAAGCTGACAAAGGAATGACCGAATAAATACATAGAGGGAAATCATAATAATAAAGCTAATTTTAGAAACCCTGAGGAGAACCCTTAGAAGGAATCATGAATTTCCGAGTTTAAAACTTAAGAATCATGAATTACGAGAGATAGTTAAAAGAATCATGAATAACGAAATGAGTTTTCCTACGATATTCGAGACTGGTGAGTACAGAATGCTCACAGTACACCCACATTTTATTAAACTTGCGCGTATTGCGTATTTGACTTTCTGGACCTAATCTCGTTCCCAAATCTTTTCGACTAACGTGGATCCTTTCCTAGGATCAAATTATATGCTGTTTAGTATTTCATGACAGCGCTAAAATAGGAGAGCGTGTCACGACACGTTATACGATACTGCATTGCGCGATACTGCATTCACATTATATGATACTAGACCGGTAATTTTCGAAGGCCTGTTCTGCATTCAAATATTGACCTTCTCGAGACCTTTGATCATGGGGAAACACATGAAGGAGAAGAAAGAGAAGAAAGAAAAACACAAGCACAAAAGCAGGCTCGAAAGGTAAAACTTGCTGATTTATATAATTATAATACTCATGTTTCGATGGATACGTGCAGTCATGTGGCTACAGATTTTGTGTCTGATGTTTTGTTGTCTTTAAACTTATTGGTATTCGTTCGTGACGATACGTCGTACGTTCGATCTGACCCTAATTTGTGCCTTTTTAACTCTATCTGGGTCCTGTTCAGCCACAAAAGGAGGCGAACAGATAGTTCTTCCGACGAGGATGTTTTTGTTCAAAGCAGCAAAAGGTACGATGACTGTATAATATCGACCTAGACGGTTACAATATATATTGTGTCAACCAGTCATATTTCATCTTTTTTATTAGCTTCTTTTTATTTCTTGGGGAGTTCATACTGGCTTAGTATACTTTCGAGTCGAGTTCAACCATCCTCACCAGCGAATTTACCGCCTATATATGATAATAATTTCAGGAAATTGAATGTCAATCAAATGTGACAATTAAGGCACTGAAAAACAAGGACAGAATAGAGGAAGAGGGGCAGTAGAGGTTTTGTCACCTGAGGTTTAGCGGGCCATACCAACGGAAGATGTCGTTACCACAATTGTACCTGAAATCTATACTTTCTGGCGGCAAAATAGACCAGGGATTCTGACATGCCCTGTAGACGTTGCTTTTCATCAACCAATCGGGACTATTTTCTTCAGCGACCAATTTACTCATCAAATCATGATGTCTGATTTACACTGCCCAGCCAACCTTTCATCCATTGCTGGTGAAAGCAATTCAGATTTACGTGATGGTAGAAAGAGTTTGTTTCTGAATCTCTCATTACTCTGTATCTACGCCAACCTCATTTCGTCTGTGATAGCGGTAATGCATCAGTCAGCGTCATTGACATTTCTAGATTGGTGTCAAGGAAGAAAAATGACACTCTTTTCGTTGAAGCAAATGAGTCTGAGGACCAAGACGACACTATTCCCATCGCCAGAAAGTATACTATCACTTGCACACTTTCTTTAATTTCAACTCCTAGCTAGATTGCCGCTGCTGAGACCATTTTCAATTTGTATCGGACGCAAACTCCTGCAAGATTATCCCGACTTCTATGTTGGTGACACCAGCAACATTTTTAAGCTTACAGATGTAACGATCAACAGTTCATGCAAAGGAAGGCTGCAAAAACTGTACCCAGGACCAAACAGCGATGATAGGATTCTACCGGTAGCTCTTACTTGTTATCAAGAAAAACTTGTCGTCGCTAATGGGCACGCCGAGCAGCCATGTATTCTTGTTTTGCACTATAACAGAGGCGTTTTGTTACGCCGTATTGCTTCCCCTCTCCTCCCGTCTCCCTCTGGATTGTGTCTTGTTGACACGCATCTCTTTGTTTCAAGTAGCAGCCACTGCATCTTTAAACTACCCATTATGAATGACAATGAGGATGTGGAGCTATATTGTGGAAAACCCAACGAGCCGGGAAGTCAGGGTGGTATCGTTATGTCTGCAAGGTTTCACTCCCCCCCATGGCATTGCGAACCTGGGTCAACTTTGATTGTTTGCGAAACTGAAAATAAGTCTATCCGACTTATTAGTAACGCTGGCCCACTAAGAAAGCTGTCATGCACAGTTGTTTCACCTCGATCACTACAGAGGGGAACCAAGAAAAACATTTGATCAAGCATTAACAGTAGTTGAAAAGCTCGTCGAGTTTTTCATGACGTGGGCGAGAGCAAACTAGACAAAGGACTCGCCGTGTTTCTACACAAGGTCCCGATCAAATTATTCCATACTGCACTCGTAGGTCATTTATTTTGATGCATGAGAGCCTGGTTCGCCAGGAAAACATGCTGACGGAGTTAGGTGTTACCGATCTTCTTTCACAGATCCGTCTGAAAGCAATGGTCACGCTGATGGTTGAAAACTTCTTTTCTCTTATGAGGAAGGATGACCCCATGCCAAAGCAGCTGGAATACGAGATTCGACGTGCATCTTGTGTCAGAGAGCTTCAAAAGAAAATGTATCGTGGCCAATTTCACTACTATACAGGCCCTAAAAGCTACTACCCTAACAAAGTGATAGATGCTAGCCCCCCACCAATTTCCCACGTGCTGCAGCTTGAGACAGCAATGGAGAAATTGTCCTTGGAAGACAAGCAACAGCTCCACGAGTTTGCTACCACCTTAGGAAAAAGTGTGAGGCAGCACACCGTACGGGACATTTATAAAGCAAAGAGGATACTGGCCATTTACCGTACGAAATATCGTTTTGCATACAGCCACGAGAGCCAGGCTCCACAGTTACAACCGCCTCCTTGCTTGGGGAGCCCAATCCTGAGGAAAACAACGGGCCGCGTAATCAATAAACTCACCTTCAGTACGAAGTATTGTTCTACGCGCAGGAGGTGCTTGCTGTAAAACATGCTCGACGCAGAGAACAATTTAGCTTTTTCCTGGCAGTACTGTTAAAACACCTACGCGTTAAGAGTCGAACGGGAATGGAATTGGACTTTGCAGAAGACACGGTTGACCTTCTTTCGCTAGACAATAGCAACCCTGAGGACTCCCTCGTGTTTAAAGAGGCTTACAGGGACAACAAAAATTCGCCTTCTGCCATTGTTGACCGAGTGAACACTAACATCACCACGGATGCGTCTGGTGCAAAATTTTACAATCTTCCTCAAACGGAGGTAGACAGAATTGAGCGAATGTTGCAAGGAGGATGTGACACTGACGTAGAAAGCGACAACGAGAGCACCTCTGATGATGAGGACAGCAACAGTCTTCCCCAACGCACGACTTACAGCACAAGGACGGGACGATCTGCTACACGAATCAGGCTGTATTAGTGACATTGATGGAACCTTGAAACGTGGATGCGTATTTATCAAAGAGATAAGTAGCTGCCATGTGATATTGTTATGAATCCATGCTTTAACCTCCAAACATTTAGGCAACTGTGAACGTTTATACTATGACCCTCATTTTTTTTATCATTTTGCAAGCTTTTCGCGAGTGTCAATGACGTGTTTGAATTTCGTTTAAATTCCAATGCCAACTACTTCAATCCACAGACACAATAGAGCATAAAGTGAAAATACAAAGTGTATAAGGCTCCTTCCGTACACAGCCCTTTCCAATCTTTTGTCTTTCTAAACGAATATTATTTATTCGGTTCGGTTTCCAGTCCATAGGTATGGCGGACGTACAAGATCGAAAGTGATTGAAAACACACGGACATTTTCAAAAGCGCTGTCCTAGTTCAAGTTGTGTGTTGTTTTTAGAACAATGTGGACGGCAAGAATGATCAAACACGGACCATTTTTACGTTTCAAGTTGGCCTTTCGTCCAAACCTAAGTGATCGGAAACTGACGTTTTTGGGAATCGTTTTCCTTTTGAACAAGTCCCCACAAAGTGGTGTTTTCGATCGTTTTTAATCGTACACGTGTGCAAAACGAAAACGATCACTTCAAGAATACCTATTCGAGGGGACTGACAACGTTTTGCTCTGAACACATATACAAATTTTTTTGTTGTCACCATGACAACAGATACGTGTGGACTGGAGTAAAGTCAAGAGAGAGTCCTTCTTCGGTATCTCTTCTCTTGGGATTTTAATTTCGGTGATTCGTTAAGTTGAGGATATTTTATAAAATGATAAAATGAGTTTGACATATTTAAACAAAGTGTATCATGTACAAATGAATCATGAATATCGAAATAAAATTGTAAATGAATCATGAATCATTGGGGGAAAAAAGGCAGGAATCATGAATCTCGAAGGTCAAATGATTCCGCTTCCACCCCCGAATCAAAGCGGTTAAGGGGCCGTATTTCAATCTATTTTTCTATTTACGTGTAGAAATGAAAATCAATGATCTGAGAAGTGAGTGACGGGGAAGTTAGTTTACAGGGGACAGAAAATGCTATCTAGGATATCGCTGAAAAAGCCCCTTCATTTGTAAAAATCTTTTTCTTGCATCGTGCATTCCAGCTTGTTTTCAGAATCACTCCAGGAGAAATAAAGTTTGTCTCTGTGGTGTGGAGTTCGAACGCATGATTGTTCTAAACACCTGCACATGCACAATAACAAAGCTGATAAAGAAATTTAGCAGTCAAAATAAATTACTTGTTGACAGAAGATAGCTCCTGGATTGAATTGTCATTTTGGACGATCCCAGTTGATCGAGAACATTCTTGAATAGAACGCAGTTTGCACGTTTCTGCATGGCAGCGTATGACTGAGACAACGAGTATTTTCCACATCTGGCGATTACAAGCGCGACGTGCAGCCTCGTCATTCCCGCAAAATCTATTTCACAGTTATCGAGACACAAAAACACAATCGCTCTAGCAGTTTAATAACCTTTTTGGAGGGTGGAAATCAGCTGTACCTGAGGTATACAGTGCAAGGAAACAGTCAAAGCATCGAGTTCGCGAGGTCCAAGAGATAACATTTCTCGATTCCGTCAGACATCTTTGTTTACTGCCGGCTAAGGAGAGAAATCAGAGCTCAGAAGAGAATTCCGAATTTCTGACCCCCATAACAAGCTGAGCAGAGAATCCCAAATTTCTGACCCCATAAGGAGCTGAGCAAAGAATTCCGAATTTCTGACCACCATAAAAAGCTGAGCAAAGAATTGCGAAATTCTGACCCCCCATTAAGAGTTTAGAAGAGAATCCGAATTTCTAACCCCATAGAGAGTTCATAACAGATTCCAAATTTCTGACCTCTAAAAAAGGCTTAGGAGAACAATTTCGATGTTTGTACCCGCGAAAAACTGACAAAGGTAGCTTTGATGTCAGCTCGTAGACAGTGCGCGATAGTTATTCAGCCAGTAAGCCAGCGTCTCTACCTGTACAGGCCTCAAAAAGTGGACTGGATGCGAAATTGTTGTAGTTAATTGCACATTCATTTGTTGCCTGATACACTTTGAATTTTGATCTCCAGATATGAATTAAAAAGAAAAAGATACAAACATGTTAGCACAGAAAGAGTTATAGGGTTGTACTAACTGTACGTCCCAAAAATGATGAGAACGGTAACGTGTAGAGAAATCGGAAGTCCAAGAAAAGGTCTGACATTTCAGATTATAAAAATCAAAGATAAATTCGGAACTCCACGTACTCCGCCAAGACAATCAATTGTTGTCAATAACTGTCCGCTTTTGGACACGCACACCGTCTGGGGCTAACGGAATGCTTTCCCTAAATGGCGAGAAACTTTTCTCCCTGATCTTTCTCAGAGAGCTCTATGAATAAATTGCAAAACTAACGGCACTAGCTACATCAAAAAAGTGCTGGCTTAATATATAGCGCATCTAAACCCCAAATAGTCTAGCCTGCAAACGCAGACGTATTTCCGGCTGTCGTTTCTCTTCAGTGGAGAGAAACGACAGCCGGAAATATTTCTGCGTTCGCAGGCTACAAATAGCCCAAATACTTTAAATTTACCATGACTGCACAAGTTAACAATCCAAAAATTTGTGAAGCCAAGCCGGACCCATGTCGGTGATTTCGTTACTGCGCTTATTTGACAAAAAGGGTAAGGAAGTCAGAAAACTATCCTACTAACGGAAAAGAGCAGTACCTGGATCATCTTTTTGTCTGTTTCCTTGTTTACGTTGGAACGCACACCCGATAGAAATCCATACTCAGCTATACTCCTGTCCCGCTGTGTCTTGTTTGTCAGTTACTTTTCAATGGAGAGCCGCTTTTTAAAAACTTTTACTCGGCCTTCACAAACCTTAATATTCCACAACTTGTTCATGTGGGTTTCCCTCATTTTGAAATCTTTGACGATAAGGGCCGGGTTGGACTAGTTGCTCGGAAACCAAGAAAAAATAAACTTTGGTCATATGTTGAAAAGGTGGTGTAGTATCAAGGAAATCGGAGGTAACCTTCTATGCGAAATTTTGATTTCAAAAGATACACTCCAAGGTCAAAAAACTATTGTGAGCCTCCTTAAAGTTATCTGTCAAGATCGCTATTGCCGGTGCTGTATCGCACAACTTTTGCATTAAAATGGGAGACAATTCAATGTCTTAAGTTTTATTAGCGAACATGCAGATTATAATTTTAATTTTAATTATATTTAGTATATATATTGTCCACACAACGCGTTTTAATGTTCAAAGAAAAAACTTCTTTAAGCGATGCAAAAACTCGCGACTCCTTGCTATCAAAATAATGGATATTTAAAAAAAACTGTAACAAATCATGCATTTCACTTTAGAACCAAACAAATGCCTGACACCACAGGTAGCCAAAGCTTGAGTTATGACGGAAAATTAATAGAATTTTATGAAATAAACAGTGTTTCTTTGTTTACATCTTACGTACTTGCTATCTAGGGCAAAAATTCGCTCTCCGAGCGAGAATAAGCGTCTTTCTAATTTTTGCTCCCAATTAGTATTGTAATATTATGTAAAGGTTGCACACTGATCTGCCATTTCACCCGCACAAAAGCATACCTCTTTTCACTAAATGAGCTATACTTCTTGAAATGCGCCATTTCCACTCACAATTTCCTTAAGCCTGAATGAATCCATAGTCGAAAAACAACTATACGCCGAAAAAGTTCCATCTTTCCCAACATTTTGTCACCATAAACGGCAATATTTTGAGCTTCTTGTATAAGAAATCAAATGTCAGTTTGACCACCGACCTCTGCGCACAAATATATGCAAATCAGGTGGTGTGCGTGCTACGACCGCAATGCACGCTGGTATTTGTTTCGGTTTCGCATCATTTGCTCATGGCGGCCATCGCGTGAGGATCTCTTGTGAACGCCAAAATTACTTCTTTCCGTTCAAAATATCGCAGCTTTTGTGATTTTTGCGATGGATATCCTAGTTTTGACATGTTGTCGATCTTAGGAATCAAAGATTTCCTCAGACTTCAGTGCGTGGAGTTTAAAATATCGGTTTTCTGTGTCGCGACGCCTCGACGGGACTTGCATGCATTTAAGCCCGAGGTAAGAATCATGATTGTAAACATAAATATTTAGATAAGAAACCTATATTTAAACACGATGTAGGATGTAAGCTTAAATTTAATGATGTAATGTTCGCAAGAGGGCTGCCCTTTAGCTTCATTAACCACTACGAATAAGTATATCGTATCTTGAATTGAAACAAGGGAAACATGTTTTTCACATGTTGATGTTATGGTACGTGTCCTGATTTATTTTGTATTACTTAGACTAAGCATTAAAGCTAGCAATCTTCGTAATTGCTTAGCTTTTGTTTCTAATTTCTAATTCTTGATTTCGCAAAGTATTCGAGGAATTATATCTTTCAAAAGTTTTTTTTTTTTCTCTCATAATGACAGTGTCTAGCAACATCGAAGAAAGTTCTGGTTTTACGACACTTCAAATGTTCAACAAAGATACTTCCTGCAACAAACTACGATTTCAGTTTACAGTTATTTAGTTAGAGTTATAAAAAAATGCTGTGTTCTTGTAAATTAGTTTGATATCATTGTTCGGGTTTGATTTTGATCCAAAAACATATCACTAAGGCAAATTAAAAATATTTGTCTACTGGGGTGAAGTAAATCAGTGGTAGTCTAAACAGCAAATCTATCAGCTGAGTTTATATATTAGCACTTTTAATCTGGCTACATACCTTGCAATGTAGGCTTGATTACCAGCTGCCATTAGGGAAATAAGCTCCTCTGGATCTGGTTCGAAGGATGACTGGGGGTGTTTTGTGTTATCGAGCAAGACACTTATAATCTCACAAGTTACTCTCTCAGCTATTAATACTAGGGCTACCTAATGTAATGCAAGGGGTAATCAGTGATGGACTAGCTTCCAGGGCTGCTAAGCTGCAATGGTGTAGGCCAAGTGCAGTCTTTTTTCACAATTTTAAATAATTGCTGGATGCTTAAAATTGTTGAAGGTATTTGTCTACCATGCAGTCAACCAATGTTTATGTCTGACCTAGCCGGTGTAATTTTGAACCAACCACAGTTATTTGCAAAACAGCTCGTACTTTAACTTTTGTGAAAATCGCACTGGAAGCCCTCCTCCTGCTACTGTTGTGTGTATACAGACCGTGATAGTTTACTTCGCTTTATTACTGCTACTTCACTTATTACAGAACTGGTTTATAATCAAGTTATTTTTTGTTCTTTATTCAGAGATATTACACTGCAACAGCAGCTGAATATAAAATGCACAGGTCTGGAGGATAACTTTGGAGACAGAATTTTTTTCTCCAAGGGAAGCTTCGTAATCAAGAATAAACCAACTAGATAAAGCAACACATCAAGTGACAACCTATTCAGATACATTTAAATATCTTTCCTTAAGGTTGCTGAATTTGTATAAATAAAACATTGTGAAAGAAACACTACATGTATGTCATTTCATAACAATAATAATATTTCCATAGTGGCTTGATAATTTGAGGGCGGCATGGTTGACTAATGGTTAGTGCGCTGGACTCTGAAATTGAGCAGTCCGGGTTCAAACCATGGCCAGGGTAATTGGGGTAATTGTGTTGTGTTCTTAGACAAGACACTTTACTCTCATAGTGGCTCTCTCCACCCAGGTGTGTAAATGGGTACTGGCAAGTTTACTGCTGTGGGGTAACCCTGCGATAGACTAACATCCCATCCAGGGAGAGGGGGGGAGAGAATACTCCTAGTCTCTTCAAGCTATTGAAACTGGTATAAGCTCCCGCCTGATGGGACACTAGGCTGGAATACAGACTTGAAAAGTTGACATCAAATGAGTAGGAGGCAGGTCTTATTTTACCAAGCTCGACAAATTAAATGAAATACTTTTGGTCAAACAGCTTGAAGCCTGTGTCAGAGACAAACTAAACACCAGGGTTTTGCTCTTCAGTGATGCAGGCTAACCACTTGCAAAATAATGAATAAAACCCATTTGAACCTCATTAAGTTTCGAACCATTTATTGAACTTCTCACCTTTCTACAACAGGCGATTTGCTGTGCATGAAGTCTCCACTAATGAGTTGTTGTGGAATCACTTTTTAGTTACAACAGATGCAATAAAACATTTCAAAGTGACATTCAGTGCATGGGTAATCAAAATGATAGTATGAAGCTCTAATGATGCCAATTATGGACATCAGTAAATCCATTTATCATGCTAGAGCCTGGAACAGGCTATAGAGGCCCACTCGGGTGGAAGCAATTCATGCAGCAGAAATAGCAGTTTGTTATCTTCCCAGTCCCCTAAATAAACTGGAAAAGACTGAAAAGTTATTTTGGGTGTTCTAAAGGTACTATAATTCAACTGTGACATGAGAATCAGTACAGTACAAACAAATAATTCGCTGGCTTCTTCAGTAAACCAGTGCTCTTTTGACGTCCATCTTGATCATCTACGGGAACTTATTCTTCTAAATTGGATTCTCCTAGTCCCAAAGAACACATAATTACATCATTTTGAAGGAAACTATATAACTCCTAAAAACAGTGGAAGATCGTGGAATGAAAGTGCTTAACTCGACGCATGAAACTTCAAAAGTAAAGACGGTTAACACTCAAAAAAGGGACATTTTCCTTTAGTCGAAACGGCGTAGATCGACTGGTGCGTACTGGTGCATTATGTTTCCCATATTGGAAAATTTCTAAGCTTTTGATTTATTATAATTTTACGCCAAGCACCACTAGCTGAAAGCCGTGTTAGACAAAAACTTCCGACCTACTAGACGAAGAGAAAAATCGGCCATTTTACCTTGTTCGAGAAATGTCAAAATTTACCATGATAAGCTCTAAATGTAAGAACTTCGACGCCAAAACCTTACTTTACTATTCCCGAACTTTCCAAATCTAATATTGTAGCAGAAAAAAGGCCAGCGAAAGTTGTGCAAACGATGATCAAACTCACCCGAAAAACCGCTCGCATCACCACAAAATTCCGCCATGTTGGAAATTCATCAAAATAATGCATTGCGGTCTTAGTGCGCACACCACCTGTATGCAAATATGCTAATCTCATCTCCCTGTTCTCTTCTCACTGGACAATTCGCACAATGGCGTGGACGTGACAAAAACTACTGTGTCGAGGAAGTGTGAACGGTAAGCAAATATCACGCTTCACGCATGAAATGTCACACTCTGTTTACAATCTGCCGGGAAAAACCACCAGACAAAAACTCGCGCGCGTTCCACTCGTCTCTGTCTTGAAGAAAATCAAAAAACAAATTTGGATCCTCCTTATGTTTGCCCTAAACTGCAAGTTCAAGCAACATTTTACTGTCAACATCTCTTGCTTCGAAACTGGTTTCATTTCCCTTTTTTAAAAAGCCATTTTCCCTTAAAACCGGCAGCACGAATTCAGTACGAATATAAATACGTGTACTTCATATAAAAAAGAGAAACTAAATAGCACTACGCGAATTGTCTAAAAAAGAGACAAGAATACATTTTTATTCCTCGCATTTTTATTCCTCCCAACTGACAGGATGCGAGAAATACTGTCGTGCAAAGCGTGTATGCCAGTTGATAGCAGTCGTATATAAACGAGGACGGCTGCACTTCCTACTCGAGCTCGTTGTATCGAAAAAGTATTGGAACAATTATGTATACGTGTTGGAGTCGTTATTGTCATTATTTTCTATTGTGGCTTTAAATCACTACTGAATTTTTTTCATCCGAGACTTGGAAGGGAAACGGTTCTCCTTGCTCCACTCCGGAGTGCTGCTTTACACGGATTCCATGTCCTACGTGTAAGTAATTTCAAACTTCGCTGATTTTATGTACTTCTTATCTTTGCAATCATTTTGCAGTATCACTATTAGACTTGCTCCAAGTCTCTCGAATAAAAAAGGACGAAAACAGTTATTGCATAGAGAAAGAATGATACGTGCGTATGTAGCGCATGATAATTCCCATCGCGCGCGCGATGCAAATCAGTGAAGTCTACGACACAAGCGACTTGTTTCATTTTTTAAGGGGGGGGGGGGGGTGGAAATTCCTTTTCTGACTCTGGTTTGGCTCGGCGTGTTTGACGAGTCTCCGCCGTCATTGTAATGTTTTTTTGCGCTCTGTTTGCAAGAAACAAAAAAGCACGGAGTTGTCTAGGAAGTCAATAGAATGATTTTGACGGTTTCACAACAACGATTTTCACAACAAGACATATGTGTTGTTTGCTGTAAAAAAGGTTTTGAGCATAGATGTTTAATACGGGGAAGCTGTTTTCGTCAAAAGGATCAACACGCGCGTGGACCAGCCGCCATTTTTATTTACGCTCGATCGAAACTTTTTTTATAAATTTTGAATGTCACAGGTTATCCGTCTTTGGTCTCTGATTTATTTGTTATTCGGTACTTATTTTATTTTATTGTATTATTTTTGTATTGACAGACTAACCGCCGAGCAGTGCAGAATTCTTGAGACTACAGAGCGTGGACACAACATATTAATTACGGGCCAAGGGGGGTCTGGGAAGTCTCTGGGAAGTTGTGCTTGATTAACCGCATTGTTAAAAGCTTGAGGACCAAAGGTAAAAATGTTACCGTCGTGGAACGCGCGCGCGAGTTTTTGTCTGGTGGTTTTTCCCGGCAGATTGTAAACAGAGTGTGACATTTCATCCGTGAAGTGTGACCATTTGCTTACCGTTTACACCTCCCCGACACAGTAGTTTTTGTCACGTCCACGCCATTGTGCGAATTGTCCAGTGAGAAGAGAACAGGGAGATGAGATTAGCATATCTGCATATATTTGTGCGCAGAGGTCGACGGTCGAATACTGACATTTGATTTCTTATAGTGAGAAGCTCAAAATATTGCCGTTTATGGTGACAAAATGTTGGGAAAGATGGAACTTTTTCGGCGTATAGTTGTTTTTCGACTATGGATTCATTCAGGTTTAAGGAAATTGTGAGTGGAAATGGCGCATTTCAAGAAATATAGCTCATTTAGTGAAAAGAGGTATGTTTTTGTGCGGGTGAAATGGCAGATCAGTGTGCAACCTTTGCATAATATTATAATACTAATTGGGAGCAAAAATTAGAAAGACGCTTATTCTCGTTCGGAGAGCGAATTTTTGCCTTAGATAGCAAGTACGTAAGATATAAACAAAGAAACACTGTTTATTTCATAAAATTCTATTAATTTTCAGTCATAACTCAAGCTTTGGCTACCTGTGTCCGCACGTGGAGTTTTTGATCATGGAGGCAGTGCTTGAACATCCCGAGAAGACACTGTCAGAAATTGTCCACGATGTGTACACTCAAACAGGATCAGAATTTACTTCAGCGAGCATTTTCTGTTACTTGAAGCGGAACCACTTCAGTAGAAAAAAGGTTTGTTTAAATTTATCCACATTCTACACATCCGTACCACACATTATGACAAGGAAAATGAACAATTTCTCGCTTTCTTTCTTCTTTTACTAATTAGCTCAACAAAATTGCCCTTCAAAGGTCTGAGGAAGCAAGAGTGCTCTTCCGCACAATGTTTGTGCCATGGATCCTGAAATGTTTGTGTTCTTAGATGAAACCATACTTGTCCAATACTCCGACAAATTTATGCATAGCATTGTTAAATTTCTTATTGTTTTGCTTCATTCTTTATTGTTATGCTTTTGTACAGTATTGTTCTGTGAAGTGAATACAATACAAAGAAATGCATAAATTTGTCGGAGTATTGGACAACCCTCGATGAAACCGGATTTGTAAGTGCATCACACTTATCTGACACTGACTTTGAGCTCAATTAATTCAGCTCTCCAAACATTCAAATGTTTGTTTGTATATTATGTTGACAGGAAAAAAGGATTTCTCCATCTTACGGACGCAGTCCTATTGGAAAAAGAGCCGTGGTTAAAAAATTCATGCAGAACTGGGGTCCGCGTATTACTGCAATTCCTCTTATTTGCTATGAGGGCATCATTGATATTGGCCTCTATCAGGAAAATGTCAATAGCGCAACATTTGAAGATTTTGTCACTGAAAAGCTGTGCCCTAATTTACTTCCATTCAATTGCATAAATCCACGATCGGTGGTCATATTAGGTAAGAAAAACTTGCAAGGGGCCAAGGATTTGAATTTTCAACATTCTAAATCAGGAAGATTCTTAAAAACTAAGGAATGTTTTCTTTCGAGCGCATTTAATCGGCGAAACTAGCAAAGGAAGACTTTTTGGACGGGTCCACCTCGCGTTGACATGCTTTTTGAAGATTTGTAAAAAAAACGTTGTTACTTTGTTAAATTCAATTTGAATATCTTTTGGTTGTATTTTCATCACGAAAATTTGATTTGCTTCTTATAGATTACGCAGCTATCCATCACACACAGGCTGTTGTTGATGCAATTCATGCCGTTGGAGCTATTTTTTTGTCATCTTCTTGCCACCTTACAGCCCTGATTTCATGCCTTGCGAGGAACTTTTTGCACAAGCCAAGAGTTGGATCCTAGAAAATGACGTTGCATGGCAATTTTGCAGGGATCCAGGCTTAATGGTTGAAGAGGCCTTTCTTCAAATTACAGACGAAGAAGTCAGAAACTATATCAACCACGCAGAATATTTATAACAACTTCAAGCTTTTAATTTTCTTGTCTTTAATAATTTTAAATCACAGATCACTCCGTTCTTTGAGGAGCTTCTCTTTTTGAGACGAAAGCTCGTCCTCCGATAAAACGTCATCGAGTTTTAGGGCCTCCAGGTCTTTTAATTGTTGTAATATGGCACTTCGCATACGGACCTACAAGTACGGAGAGAAAAAGTGTACTGTTAAATATGAGCCGTGATTTCAACGTTTTATAAACTGTACAATTAAAGTTTTTCTAGTTTAAATGTCTACCTTTCTTTCACTGGCATCTGTAGTTTCATTGGGTGGTTGCGAAGAGCTATTTTTACCTCCTTTAGACTTTATACTTGTAAAAAATGGCACGTCGGGAGCGTCATCTTCGCTGCTGTGAGTCCCATTTACCTAAAAACGCAACAGTACAAAAGCCCTATTCAGTTCCTGTCTCGATCAATAATTACTAATTAGCGCAACACTTATTCGATTTTTCGACTTTTTCAAATGAAGTCAGAACATTAGAAGGCAATGCGATTATTCCACTGTGCTGTTGCCGATTTAGAAGGTAACACTTTTTCTCGCTGCTGTTTTTATCACACAATTTTATTTTAATCGTGTGTGTAGTACGTAAAAACAACACAGTACAGATTAAAATACGTGGAGCACATGTGCTGTAAATTATTAGGAGTACGTGGACCACTTGCGTTTTGTGAATTAATTAGGAACTTGAGAAAAACAACTTTCCGAAAATATTGGAAGTACTTACAATCCAAATCAGAATTACTATCAAATCACAAAATTAAACACTCTTATAACTCTTTCACTGACTAACAGGCGCGAGATTAAAAAAGGCTGTAATTAACTGTACATGCAAGTAATTAAGTTTGATGCTTTACCAACATTCTTGCCCAGCGGGGAGTTTATGACGTTCCCGCAGTATTGACAGGTGCGCTTCGTAACTGGTCTCCCCCTCTTCATCTTCATCATCACCCAACGTAAACCTGGCACTGACTTAAATAAAAGAAAAATACGAGCGAAACAAGCAAAAAAAAAACCTTACATTAAAACCGCGTCCATATTCAGCATTACATTGTTACTACTTTGAACACGTACCTTTTCCTCTCTCCTCCGCAGAGGCCTCCTACAGTCGCGCTGGGTAGAAACGCACGGAGACTGGTAAGAGAGAAAAATTAAAGAGCGCGGGGAACGTTTTCCTCTTCCCATCGTTCCCCGCGCTCCCTGCCCTCCCGGTTTCTCTCTTCAGTGCTCCCGTGTTTTTTCTTTCACTGGTGTTTACTAACGGAAGCCTCTGCGGAGGAGAGAGTACCTTTTCTCTTTTTCCCCACGACGGAAACACTTGTTGATAAATGTGGGTCCACCCACAAGGTCATCACCCCTTCTTCACTAAAGAGAGAGCTTCAGCTAACTGAACTTCGGATGTGATAGCAAATCTTTTGTTGCCATCGCAATAACCAAAGCCAAAATTTGTATCTGTTGCCGGTCGAATCTCCTCTTGGTACCTTTGAAGAATATGTTCTTTAAAAGCTCTCACGTTGCCAAATAGTGGTACATTGCGAAGGTAATATGAGTCAAACCTGCTCTCATTGGTTTCTTTTAAAACGCGGAGGCAAATATTTACGGTACTTTCGTCCATTATCTTCTCTCACACACACGCAAAAGCCAACAAGATCTGCGACTACCCACACTACCTTTCGGTCTTGTCGCCTAAGCAAAACTTTGATCCGACAACGTTAATTGAAATAGCTGTATATAGACAATAAACCCCGCCCAGGCGGGTATTGTTTTTAAAATAGGTGAGAGATCATGAGGAAAATGACATTTTATTGATATGATAATGCTTCTGATTGGCTCATTGAAGTGTGGATTTGATAAAAGAGACCTGTGAACAAAGAGCGGCATGCGAACAAAGACCGGCCTTTTGCTTGTTAATTTTCTCACAACCTTTTCGCTCCGCTCAAGTGAGTGGTATCTTTAAAAAAATGTATCATAATTATACAAATCAAGAGCAGAAACAAGGTGGGTCAGTGAGGAACTGACAACACAAAAACTTCTGATGTGCAGCGACTTTTCAAATGAAGAAAGAGTCTACTGCTTTGTCTCTTAGTCTCAGCTTGGGTACGTTCTTAGTATGTTCTTAAAATCTGGGTCAATTTCAGCCTCAACGTTCTTATAAAAAAAGTTCTTATAAAAAAGAACAAAGTGTACACTGGCCAACGTTTCGTGTACATATTTTTTGTTTAAGGCTGATTTGAATGTCATTGCATTTGGTGCTGGAAAAACACTTTTACGAAAATTAGTCAAGTTTGGTTTTTTAATATCTTCTTAGGCACAAGCAAGAGTAGCATCTGACGGATGCCTAGACCAATTTATTCCTGAATTCAGCAGGTCTCAGTTAATTGTATACGTGTTATTGTTTTGGAGTATAATATTTGATAGTTTTTTAAGAGAGAAGTGTGTGTTGTAGTGGTGTAACGGTTCCGCCCAGCCATCCGGGTGATATCGCAAATATATAGGCCAAAGAACAAAGGAGAGGGGTTAAGCCAATCAGGAGCAACTGACGTCATAGACAAAACCGGTTTAGACAGGTTGATCATGGTCTAGGGACTCGAAACGGGGACTTACAAGAAAAACCGGACTAATAGGTTTATTTATGTTATTAGTAAACTGTGAGAGCGGTTAAAAGTTTTCAAACTTCAGCAGCTAAGACAAAATTTATTCATTTGAATTTAATTGCATAAAGAAATTATATTCACTTGGCTTTTGTTGTAAACGAACACCTTAAAAGGTCAAATTTGACGGGGGGAGTTAAAAGAAAAGCACGAAAAACTCTTCTCGAATGCAAAACAGACATGTTTGACCAGTCAAATGAACAGATCTAGAAATATAATTCTTGTTATCAAGAAAAAAATACGCATACAGAACTCATTGCCTTTAGAACAAAGAGAAACAAATCGGCTTTTAAACAATAGACTTAATTTTCTTTTGTTATCATTCACTCAACCTTCAGCGTGGCACATTTACTTTGTTAATGACTTGCTTGAAAACAAACGAACGAAAACTAAACACGCGTTGTGTTGCCGTAGTAAATGTTCTAAATACTTCGAACATTGGCTAGCGCTCTAAGATCTACAAAGACTTTAACATAATTGTAAACGATTAAATGGATCATTTCGCTTTTTCAATTCATTTGTGTTCTCAATTTAAAAAGTTCATTAATACAGGCACAATAAACTTAAAACTGCTTTGTTGTTAGCAATATGTAAGGGTAAGCGCGTTGCTTCAGAAGATATCAAAAGAATTTTTGCATGGGATGAAAAAACACGCTAAAATAGAGGACTTTCTCTATTAGAACTAGAAATTTACGATTGAGCGAACAACAGTCTGTATTATTTTACCGAATGCGGAAACGTTCCTCAGTTTGACGAGCTTTAAACTGCGCTTAAACAATAAGCGTATATGCGTACAATTTTATATTCAAATCAAACTCAGTTAGCAATGTGTCTTGTTTTAAAATACTTTTTACTACAACAAGCAAAGATCACAACACCAAAAGTCTCTTTTCAAACTGCATGAACAGTTTTATTTGTGGGTTGATATAAAAAGCAAAATCAAGAGTTACAGTCCAAAACGATGACGACAGTAACGTATCACAAAGGTAATCAAAACTAAAATCCTCGCCTCGCATGTTCAGTTAGAACAAAACTAAAGCCGAGTTCGCAAACTGACTCAGTCCCTTGTACTAGTTGCCTTCAAATATTTCTGATGGCTGTGTTCAGTGAGTAGAGGATACTCGTCAATTGCTCCTCGAGCACTCATCAGTTGCTCCTTATACTCAAACAACAGTGCTCAATTTCGAGTGCTCTGAGTATTCAACAGTTACTCACAATACAATTACTCACAATTACTCATTACACTTAAATAACACTTACTCGTTACTCGGAGTAATAAAAGAAAATTACTCATTGTACACATTTGTTATCCAGGGCTCATATCACATCCGCAGAGATGAACTGTAAAATAGCTAAGACTACTCGATATTTCAAGCAAATCACAAACAATTTATTGAATAAAGAAATGGCGGTTATTGTGTCGTTACAATGAACGCATTGTTAAATTGGTTAGTCCACTAATCAAAAGCGAAGTTTGTTTTTAATCTCATTTATCACAAAATCCATATCCACGCTAAGTTCTTTCCTTGTTCCTGTTGTCCCAGCGCAAGAATCTTTCATTGGTTTAACCTCCAATAGTTCTTAGTTAGAGTATCTTCCACTTTTCAAGTGGCTGAAATCATTCCACTTTAGCCCATTTGGGCCGTAATAAATAGCGCAGATAATGCGATCTTTGAGCTCCTCTGCTTGTGCAACTTCTCCAGACTGATTCTTGAGCTCTAAGGATGCGAGGTACATGGCAGTCTTGGGAAGTTTAGTTAACTCACTGAGGTAGGCTTCCCAGTTGTTATCCAGCTGAAATCCGAGCGCTACAAGCGCTTTGTGCAATCGTCATAACTTGAGGAAGATCAATGTCGTCTATTGCTTGGTCAAAGTATCGAAACCATGCCTCCTCAACATCCATAATCAGGCACGAATGCTCCCTCTGGCTTGGATGATTGACAGCACATCCAATACAACGTCCCAACGTTTCTTGCTGAATTAGTTCATCACATACAGCAGCGAAAGCAAGTTGAAAGACATGACCAACCACGGCAGCTGCGCGTTGAACTGTAACTTTTTCACATTCATCCACAGGATAGAAAACAAAATGAGGTGGTTGGATCTCAATATTTGGTGCCATCGTTATATATGCAAAGCACTGCAGTTCAGGAGCCTGTCACAGAAACGCTGGAGTGCAATAGAATGCAAACGGGTCGATTTTTTTATCCAAAAGAATAAAAAAAAGAGTACGAGGAAAGTAACTGGCCTAGGCTTGTTAAACCTGTTTGATTTATTGGTTTTCAAAACAAAAGACTCGCGTAAATTTGTTGTTCCTGTTCTGGCTTTCCTTGACTTGGCTAATGGACTTGTTCAAGCATGCTCGATCATGCCATTGACTGTTAAAAAACCCATAACATAACGAGGCACTTCTTGTAAGTACCAGGTAGTTCCCACCCACGCGCGTAATCACATTTAGCCAAACAACCAACCGGAATTCAAACCACATTGAATGCAATTTCCAGTACCCAGATTTTATGAGGACTGAACCAGTTTGCGCATTAGCGAGGCATTTTAAGAGTGAGGAATTAATGCTTAAACTATACAATGAGCTCTCCACCTTTGAGTGACTCAAGTATATTGATGAGTAAGACAACCTTACTGTTGCTCATTTGTAGCAGGCAAGCATTGAGTAAACATCGTGAAAAACATGGGGTATCTTTGACAATTCTGTATCAGATATTTTAGTCGAAAATACAACAGAGACCGCCACGAGAAACGAGGTTGTCGTAGACGTCCAACAGAAAAAGGAGAGGAGATGCGAAGTCAGAATGCACTGAGGGACGATTCTCAAGATGCTTTTGCTCCAGGGAAAACAGATGAAGAATACGAAAAGGAGCTAAGCCAGGAAGATGAAGAACAGGAAGATAAACACAATGATGATGATGAAGATATTAATACTAAAGATGGAAATACAGACGAAGATGAAGATGAAGATGAAGATGACAGTGAAGAAGAAGAAGAAGAAGAAGAAGAAGAAGAAAAAGAAGAAAAAGAAAAAGAAGAAGAAGAAGAAGAAGAAGAAGAAGAAGAAGAAGAAGAAGAAGAAGAAGAAGAAGAAGAAGAAGAAGAAGGAGAAGAAGAAGAAGAAGAAGAAGAAGAAGCTGAGAATGATGATACTGATCCCTGGGATAAACTGCGCGGGGAAGTTCTTAATCATCTGAATTCAACCTGGGAGGAGCAGGTGGAAGAAAAGGTGACACAGGGTCTGCCAAAAGACGTTGCCGAAGTTGAGGCTTCCACCCTCTTACTTCCTGTTTACAGAAAGGGACTACGAAATTTGTATCTGCACTATATAAAGTGGTATCGTGTTCTTAGAACTGACCCAGTGCACAAAAAGGTCATGAAAACATTGCGTGAGTTTATAGAAGACGATGATATGGATTACATGGAGGCCGCGGAAGCAGCAATCAATAAAAGAAAGTATTTATAGAACAGGCTTTTTGAAGAGGACGACTTGTCCAAAGACACCTCAAATGAAGATGAAAACTTAACGTACTCTGCAAAGAAGAGAAAACATTACGAAGCTTTTCATACAATGTAAAGAGTTAAATTTGGATGAACATGATAAATAAAGATCATATTCTCAACTTAAATGGTACGAGGGTGGATTGTCATGTAGGTTATTTAGATTTTTTAAGAGTAATAGTTTTGGTTGTACTTAATAAACTTGATCCTTGGAACCTTGATTTTTGTTGTCTTTGGTGCAGATTTCGCCTGTTCTCGTACTTTTAATGCGGTTCTATCTTAACTAAAGGCTCATTCAGTTTCTCTTAGCTGCGCTAGGAGTTGTTATCGGCTAGTCCAAGCTGCTCCGCGCCGCTCTTTGTAGCTCTCAAGTTTGCATACGAGTGCTCGTAGCTGCTCTGAGTTATTCCCAGCGGTTTTGAGTTGGCCTAGATTGTGCGTGCAAGTATTCCAACTTCTCCGACTTGTCCTGGATGGCTCAGTTTCGTGCTTTGAGTTACTCTGAGTTGCTCCGAGCTGTTCTCAGTTGCTCCTAGCTGCTTTAAGTTGATATGGGTTACTCCGAGCTGTTCTCTTTTGGGCCGAGCTGTTTTACACTATTCTAGGTTGTGCATTTAAGCGTAATAAGGTACTCCTGAATGGTCTACTGGTGCTCAGCGAGTTGCTGAAAACATCGCTGTTAGCTGTTTTGAAGTCAGCCTTAGATTACTGCACGTTAAGAAAAAAGTTAAGCGTTTCACACCATACCCCTGTCTGTTTCAGTGTTTGTTTTAGTGTAGAACATTACTCCCCTTTGCTAAATTAAAATCGACCAGGAATGTTGTTTGTGCGCATGCAAAAAAAAAAAAATGGAAACGCCAGGATTTCAACCCGGAGCCGTCGCATGCAAGTCGACTGCTTGAACGCTGAGCTATGTCCGCGCTTTTGTAAAAATAACCACTTCTTTTTATGTACACACAAGGATGAGAAAGTCAAGGTTTGTTCACACAAGGGTTTGTCATTAATTAACTATATCGAGATCTTCACTTTCATTAAAAACATCACACAATTAACGACGTATTCATGGTGACAACTGATTTCATTTAATTAGACAATGTTCTTTATAACATAGCAGTTAAGATAAGCAAAACACAGGTCAAAACAAGCCAGCACCGTAAGAGTCCTCTTTCTTCTTTCTAATTTCTCGCAGTTCTTGAATGTATTGGTCTGCCAATTCTGGGTTGAAGATGCGACCTCGCAACTCGGGTGGAAAAACGATCTCATTGGTACTGTCTACCACCGTAATATGTTCAACATCCTCTTTGGTGTAGCCTTCACTATCCACTCGATTAGGTTCGGCAAACAGCTTTTTGCCCGAACACTCCTTTACGGGATTTAGTGGAGGACGTCTCTTATCTTGGAGCGAGGCGCTAACGGGAATAGGATCCACACACGTTCCGTTCTTTGGATTTAAGGGACTATCGGCACACTGAAAAAAGATGCTGTCCTTTTTGTTATAATCTACGTGCGAGTGTTTGTGATCATTGGCCGAGTGGCTCATTCTTAGCCTCATTGGGAGATCACAGAAACACCGTTTCCAGTTTTGTTTGGACAGTTCCTGGTGTAGTTGTCTGTGCAGGACTTCCATAAAGGTAAACAGCAAGCATTCGCCCCAGGGGTATTTAACACCATTACCCCATCCATTCTTGGAGACAAATTCTTGCTCGCCCATATTGTGAATAGGACAGAACATGTTGACCAACCCTGCGGTTTCAGGTTCTGTCTGGGTAGCTTGGTTGTTGGTCACCATAGGGCAGACCGACGATTGGGTAGCTTCGCTTTCTGTCTCATTTTTGCTTTTCAAGTCAAAGCAATCGAGCTCTCGCAACAGATCGTTAACAGCTATAATTTGTTCTTCAGACAAAGGAACGATAGTTTCTTTATCCATGGCTTTTATAATTTCTGTTTTTTTGGTGCTGTGGTCAGGATTGAACTCTCTGTAGCCCTCGGGTTTCAACTCAAACATGTTACTATAATTATTCTTTTCTTTCGCGAGAGAGGTGGTTTGAATGCTGCCAATAATCTCCGATTCTGTCTTTCTGTTCTTTGACTTGGTTCCTGTGGATACCTTGGCGGGACGTGTGGGCTTTCTCTTGGTAGCTGCACCTTGGTTGTCGCCCATCCTGAGTCGAATGGGTAAAGCACTCCAATCGTGCGTGTTATATGACCTACAATAACCAATTACAGCTCATTTACGTTCAAGAGACCTGTTTGTACCTGTTGGGCAAGATCCAATAACCGGTTTTAAAAACTGTATAAGGTTTCTGCGGCTGTACGCTGTACTCATCATACATTACTTCCAAGATGAGTTACTCAAAGTGTGGGCTCTACTTTCAAGATCTTGAAATAATCAAGCCCACATATGGTATACCGCACTTTTCGGTATGAGTTATCATGAAGCCAACAGTCAGTTAATCAAAGAATTGGATAAGGAAAAGAACAGAATGAAGATGATGAAACGAAACCAGCAACCTGACAAAGATTTCAGAAACATATTTACAGAACTTCAAAAAAGAATTGGATGTTACCAAGGAAAAATATTCAGATTTGGAGAGTACTCATAAATACATGACCGAAAGAAACAGCAAGCGAATCTGGGAGTTGTTGCACCGCCCTGTTAGTAGTATTGTGGGCTAGAATGGCAATCCTGGCCTCGTTTGGAGGCGAGGATGTTGATTGGTGGGTTAGGGAAAACAAGTCGGCCATTTTGGATTTTTCTGGGTTGTGATTGATGGAGAAGGTTTGGGGACAAAAGTCCAATTGGGTATCACGCGGCTGTTCACGTGCTGACCTGACCTATCAGAAACATTTTGACCTTATATGGTCATCCCGTGATTGGGAAATGAACCATTGAGAAAAAGGTTTAAAGTGTATAAAAACCTATGCGCTGCTTGTGAAAAATTCACATTCAACCAGGATGTCCACCTCGTGGGAATATGGGGATGTCTCTCCAGCTCGTTCTCCAAATCCTGGTCGGAAGAGCTCAAGAAAATTAAGGCATGGCTTCAAATTTTTTGAGGGCGTGGTTACCAAGCATTTAGCAAACTGGCCGGGCTTGAGAAAAAATGGCGTCGTTAGTGTGGCCGTAAGCTGAAATTGTCGAAGCGGTGGTGTTTATATGAACTGTTTATTTCGGTCTGGATGGTGGCGTCTTGCGTTAAGAATTATGGAAGTTATTTTGCTTTGGAGCCACTTCACTGGCGACTAAATGAGAACTGTTTAAGCATCTGGTCAAGTATATATGACGGGGTTCGCAGCACACGTTCACGCGGTAAGTCCGTTGTTCTTATTTTCTTTCTGTTTTGCCTAAGGTCTTTTCATACGGCTGTCGAAAATTTAATTTTTTTAAATTTTTTTTTAAGAACCATTCGAAGTGGCACACTTTCGTTTTACGAGTGGTTTTGGTTGTGTTTATTTTTCAGCCCATGTGCTGGGAAAACTGATTTTCTTCGATGTTCTCCCAACTAGCCCCCTTATATTTTCCTTAGTCTTGTTAGGAGAATATATCAAACAAACTTGTACATCCATTGGTTGCCTGTATTGCGAAGTTCTGTTAAACACAACGAGGTTTTTTCCAATAAGCAATCTAAAGATGCTTTCGTGTTATTAGTTTCTGCCATGTGTGTGCAAATTGTGTGCAGTTGAACATTTACGTGGCAATATTGAATATATAAGCTTACAGCTCAGATTATCAAAGACCGATGATTAAACTATTATAAACGTCCAGGTGTTTCATAATTTACACCGTGTTCTCATGTGAATCTTGTATACAGAAGCTTCCTAGAGTTAGGGTGTATTTATTTTACATTTTTGCAAATGAAATGAAAAACTAAGTTATAATTATGTTTTGGTACATGTATTTATGAGGAGTTTCACTAATGTCTTAGGTAAGGAGCAAATTTATCATTTGTCATTAATGGTTTCGCTGGTGGGCTATAATTTATTATTTTAACTTTCTTTTTAAATGGAGAAACTCCAGTACAAAAAATGGCAAAATTGTGGTCACAGCCTTTAAATTTGCCCTGCACCCAGCCATTATTGAAACCCCATATTTAGGCCCTGTAAACCTTGTCTACAAATGAACTGTTATCTTCCAGTGTTTTAGAAGTTCCTTACATAAAAGAATTTTCTTGTAGATGGAGTATTGTCTCCCATCCTCTTTCACATCATTGAAATTTGGTACACGAAAGTCATGGTTGAGGCAAAATTCTTTTTCCCAGTTGTTATGTTCTTTTTTCAATGAAGCATGTTCTGCCAGAATTCTTGTCTGCATCTGTGTAAGAAGGTTTTTATACTTGTCTTGGTGAAATGTACTCTTGGGGTGGAATTGCAGGTCTTTTCTTGCTCTATCTAGCAGTAGGACATCACTTGTCTCCCCGAGAATTCTTGCAATGTTCTTGCAGAGCTTTGTTGTTTTTAATATCTGCTTTGGCTGATGGCACTCAGAACTTGATTTATCATCTTCCTTTGCAACTTTTTCATTGTACTCAGGTGTATTGACAGGGCTGTCATTTGTTGAGGTATTTTGGATGTCAGGGCTATTTACCGTGGACAGTTGGTATCCATGTGAAATGGCAATTGAGGAGGCATTTGATATTTCTAGTCCCTTGTTACTTTTATCGTCACCATTATCATCACCATTGCCATCTTGGTCATCAAACATACCAAGTTCTTCATCAGCAACAGAACAGGCGCCCTCTAAACTGACCTCTAGTTTTTCTACTTGTTCTTCGATAGTGTCATCTGCCTCCACATATTCTTCATTGTCATCAACGTCGTGATCTTGGTCATCATCATCTTCATCATCACCATCATCTAAAAAATTGGTGTGAATCACTTGAATGCAATCACCATCATCTCCATACAATCTTATGACTCTGTGGGGAATTTTGATGTCTTCTTGAGCAAGGCACATATCCCAACATTACTTGAGGTGTTGCTATTCTAAACTAAGGTTGCTCGACCTGAAGTGGTGGAGGGAAGGTCCTTGAGGTCTGAAACTAAGCTCGCCTGGACCATCAAGAAACTCCACTCCAGACACAATGTGCTTCCACCAAACACCTTCACCACAGACAAGGAAGTCGCTTATACTCTGGAGATGTACCTGGTACTCTCTGGGGTATCTCATAAGAAACCTATGTGGTATGACTGTGTTTGGAAATGCTGGTAATGCCTTATAATATTTTGAGATCTGGGACTCCTGGGCCTTCACAGCACTTGCTTGCCTGGCCTTTGTCATGTGTTGTTCTGCTTGGAGGCGAACAAGGCTGGGAGTGATGATATCACCAGGTCTTCTGTTGGTTAACTTGGTGATACCTTGCAAGGTATTAAAGTGCCTTTCTTCCCCCTCTGTGTTTGTTGACCTCCCTGAAATGAGCCTACTCTGTTTGGCAGCGTGTGCTGTAAGTGAGTGCCAGTACCTTCCATAAAATTTTCTGCTCGTCAGGATTTCAGGTTGGCCAATAATCTCTTTACATAGCATCGCATGCAAAAATGCTGTGTTGTGGAGGCGAAGCACAAGTCTTGGTGAGCGAGACTGGGCAGGCAGGTAAAGGAGCTTACTGAGCTCAGTGAGGGTATCCAGCAGAGACTGAACTTTAGCTCTGACTTTTCCTACAAATTGATAGCAAAAAACATGTATAAGTGATATGCATGTATACAGTCTTATGTTATGTTTACAGGGTCAATTTAAAAACTTAGATGATGATGTAACAGGGAACACAAACTTGAATATTTTTGTACAAATTTAAAAACCAGAGTTACAGTATTAAATAAATGATCAGTTTATTATTGATTCAAGAATTCTAAATATCTGATGTAGTAATATGGGTTTAAATAGTTTTGTTATGACATTTTATTAGGGAAAGGTTACATGTGTACCATAGGTTACTGTCCTAAGCTAGTTCTATGGAATAATGCTAATATTGCCCTAACCTCTCAGATATTGTGCCACAATGACAGCTGCAAGGCGATAGTCACAGCCACGAAGTTTTTCTTTACCAGCAAAGGTACACTCAATGATGTCTTCAAACTCTTTCTTTTCTCCTTCCTCAAGGTGGGCTGGCAGTTCTGTGAAGACATTGCAGATGTGTTCTTTCACATCATGGAGTGGCTCAGTTGGTAAGACTTCATAGTTTCCTGTAAAAAATAATAAATAAAAATGCCATTTATGAACACTCACTCTGCAAAAGAACATGACAGAAGCCTTTCACCTTTTGATAATATTATGGTCCTGACATGATGATTATCATAGCTAGACGACCATGGCATTCTAAGTTATTCAGTCACCTGCTCCGGTTTGCAAATTCACACAGTTTGAGCGGTCTAAAGTGTTAAGCCAAATACACCAAGCTATTTGTTTTCTGACATTACTGATAACTAGTCTTTCATTCAGCTGAACATCCTTATCTCTTACCCAAGTTGATTTGCTCCAGTGTCTTTTCCTAATCGAAGAACATCATGGCTGGTACCCTTTGAATTCCACCCATTTCTTCCTTCAAGGTCTCTTGGAGTTCTTTTTTCTGGCCATCTGCAGGAAGCCCTCTTGCTTGACATTCATCTCTTAATTCCTCTAGGCGAAGATTCTTGAAGGGCTTGAGGCCCCCATTTCTTTTTTTTCTGCCTGCAGGCCCTTGACGAACTTTCCTCAGACGTTCACTCAATGATAAAAATGGTTTTGAAAGTGAAACAGATAAGCAGTTGTACCTTCTAGCATCACCACTGCATCCTGAACAGCCAGCATTACCACCCTTCTGTTCTCCACTCTCAAATTCCTGCTGTGGGCCATCACCATGAAAAAATCTCATGACATCTGTGATTTCAACTCCACTAGATGTCACCACTGTGTTTCCCAGGCTTTCCAAACATGTCTTTCTGGTGTTAATGTAAGTGAGTTGTTCAGCTTTGGATGACCCACATCTTGCCAGGATGTAAATGTGTGGCCGCTCTACAAGGGACTGCACATCAACATTTCCCTTTCCCTGCTCTTCCATTTCTTTATCAGTATAGAAAAGTGCCTCATCATAAACAACATTTACAGTAGGTATCCATGGTTTGAAAGGGTTGAATTATCAGCCCAAAGCATAAGATGACGTGTCCTTTCAGTATGTTTTAAGCATTCTTTCATGTCATTTAAACTTGCAGTGTCTAAGCAATTAGTACTTTCACCAAGCTGTGCAAGCCTGTTTTTAACTTGTTCTGTAGTCATACCAGCATAGTATTCATCAGCTCGAGCATGAAGTAGTCCTAAGTCTTCATGTTCCTTGAGCATCCTTTCTCGTATTTCTGAAAGAGGTGTTTTTCGACCTGACACTGTAAATAACTCAGTTTTAGTAGTTCCATCTTCTGCAAGGACAACTTTTTTGTATGTTTGGGGGACAATCATTTCTCCAAGGACATATTCTCCACTCTCAATCTTGCTCTGTAAGTGCAAAATTAAAGAAAATGAATTACATTTAGTAAATAATTTTCCCTTGTTAACCACTGTGTAAACAAATATGTGTTAAAGCAGTGAACCCTTTAGCCTGCAAGCTTGAAATGATTGTAATAGCCAGTGAGAAGAATGTGCGTGTTGATATTGGGGCTTAAAGGGTCAGCCAAAAAAAAAATAGGAATGAATTATTTACTAGTATCAATTATCATATCATGAATTCTTCATGCAGGAATTATTAATATTAAGTAGAGCTGTGACTCTGACTGACATTGAGCCCAGAGGGTTTAAGAAAAGGCTATGCCACAAGAAACAAACAAACAAGATATAACAATGATACAAAATTTTAAGCTATCATCACCTTTAAGGTATCCCTTATTTGATCATTTGTGCGTGGTAGTGGCACTGATATCTCTCCACCCTGCATGCGGATTAGTCTTCGTCTAGCAGCAGGAGTGTTTTCTCGAAACTGCTTGAATCTGGCCAGCTGTACATTATTGGCTTCTAAAAATTCTCTGACAACCATGTTCCCCAACTTTGTTTGTTCCATCAGTCCATATCGGCGAGCAAGGTCAGAGTAAATTATCTAAAAGGCAAAAACAAACCTGTTCATTAGATGGGCCTCAGCACAAAAATCTGTTGTTTATTGCATTATACACGTACTAAGTATTACCCTATAATTTATTTATTTACTGTAAAATCTCTATCAAGCCTCGGGGGGGGGGGGTATATATATTTTTTTTTTGGCCTCAAGGAAGGGGGCTTTTTAAAAAGAGGAGCTTAATAGAGAGGGGCTATGAGCTTATTCTATATCTTCAATATTGGAGACACTAAGATTAAATTTTCCAAATTCTCATTGCACATGCACTTTATAACTGAAATTGATATTTTCTCTGTGGCATAATTGTTTTTGTGATGTGTGTAGTTAGTCTTTTTGGCATGGGAAAGGGGGTCAATAGAGAGACGGGGGTAATAAACAGAGAGGACCTTAATAGAGAGGAAAGGCTATTATTTATTTGTTTATTTATTTATTTTGGCTGATTGTTCTCCCCTAATGCATAACTGCAGTCCCCAGTCAGTTCAGTAACTGTATAGTTACAATGCCATTTGAAATGAAATACTAACCCTGTCACCATCTTTCATTTCATTTACTTCTTTCAGGAGTCCCTCCTTGTCAAAGTCAAGGTCCTCAGGCTTTGGTGAGTTCCGCTTCCGTTTGCGGTGGCCATGGTCTTCAAGGCTTTTCCGTTTGGCAGCTCTGTTGTCTGCTTCCTCTGGGGTCTCAAAAAACAGAGCCAGACGCTGTTCCTGTCGCTGACTGTACGTCTGTCGTGTGCCCAGCATGGTGTCACAGTCCCGTTTTGACCAATGCTCCTCAATTTGCCTTTTTTCAGTCCTCAGTTTTTCCCTTCGTTCTTTCTTCAGTTCAGCTGGGGATTTTTTCTCCTGCAGATTTAGCTCAGGAGTCTTTGTCTGGGCTTTAGCAAAGGACACAGTGTTTCACAGTGTCTTGTAATCCAATTGAACTGTTTTTACCCCGTGAGGGAAATAAAGTCTGAAATGAATTGGCAATTCACTCTTTCGTGTTGCTTTTTTTCGAGCTCGGGGAGGCTGTCCCAGTTACCTTGGCTGAAGTGCTCAATATATTGGCTCTTGTCCTTTGTCTTCCACTTCTTAAAATGCAGGGAAAGGGCCTTTGAGCGCTTGTCGTAAGCTTTTTTGTCCGCTACCACAAATCGATCGCACTGAGGACTTCTGAACTGACTTAGATAACTTTTCCACCGTAGTTCTTGATCATATTCAACCTTGCCGTTTGGTTTAAAAAAGCTCTGTTTCACCGCAACGCGTGCAAAACCACATCCAAAATATTCTGTCATTTTTTCTTTTTAGTCTCCAAATGAAGTATTCACAGAAGAAAAAAATTCAGGTCTTCCCAAGATATTAACGTTAGAAATGATTGAAATGGACAAATTTGCTCACGAAGACAGAGTGGAAGCTACATTGAGTACAGAGTCTGAATATCATTAAATGGCGCGTATATTAATGTATGCAACGTTATTATCCAAATATGCCGCCAAATTGTCGCGCATGGCACGACTAGCGTAAACATGGGTTCTTAACAGTTGGCAAAAGCTGTTAAAAAATTGGGGAAACACGACAAGAACTTCATTTCCTTTTTTTACTCGATATTTATTTCATCAGCTTCTCTTTTCAATAAATGTCTTAAATTATAAAATAAGATCTTGTTGTGACAAACCTTTCGTAGAAAAAATCCAGCACGTTTCGTTTCGGCTCTCAAAGTTGTTAAATACGTTCACCTGTGTGGAAACTAGCTTACAGTAAAGACAAGCCGAAGAAGCTTCCTTCGTCCGCCATTTTTATAAAAAGAGCAACCAGGCCAGCTAAAAGCTGTTTCCTACACTTGATTGGTCATTTCATTTCCAGGGCAACGAAAGAGTAGCACCCAGTGTTCAAATACTCGGAGATTTCTCGGCCAAGATGGCGTCAGAAAATGGCGGCTGAATTGACTATAAATTGCCTTTTGGCACCACTTTTTCGCCCCGTCTGCTCGGAAGTTTTAACTTAAACTGATAAAAGGGAACCTGCCCTGCATAACTATGCCCGGGCTTTTTTCAAATCGTTGGGGCATTTGATAAAAATGATTCAATATACGTCCTTTTGACGAATACTCGAAATTTAGGGCTGAATAAAATCCTATAAACGTTTTATTGTGCAAAGGTCCAGGCACAGCTTTTTCGTTCAACCCTTTCTGCTTGTAACTCTGCCTTTATATTTAGTACAGACGATTGCGAAAGTGGTGCCATTTCTTAGCCAAAAACACGCTATTTTGGTGTATTTGAGACGTTCGTATCACGTGGTCACGTGACGTAATCACGTGTCATCACAGTTAAAATTTTTCTTATCCCAAAAAGAATTACCTGGGCAAATTTGAATGAATTTTGTTAAATCTTGGCCAAGTTATTCCAAATTTAAGGGAAAAATGCTATTTTCTGTCTGCGACCCATGCCTTAATTTTCTTGAGAGAAAATCTGGTTCTGCCAAAACACTAATCCTGCTGGGAAGAAAAAGAAGGAGAATAAGGAGAATGAAACCCTTGTGATTCAAAATATGACACCTGTTGAATTGAAGAAAAATGAGGTGACCTGTTTGGGTGAAATGCCTAATGACATTGATCCTGCTGCAGTAGTAAATGATGAAAAAAGAGTGCCACGATTCCATCCCCAACCCTAACAATGCACATTGCCGTGAGGATATGGTGGAGGTGATTCAAGAGGGAATGTCTTACTCACAGCCCGGTGAGGAAGAAACCCAGGACGCGGTGCAAGAGTTGATGAATGAGTTAAGCGTGATGGAGCAGACCACACAAACTTATCCTCCTCAACCCCCACCTGAAGATGACAATGAAGGGTTTAAAAGAATGATGAGAATGGCTACCATCTTTCAAAGCCCTGCCTTTCAAAGCCCTGACTCTCTAAGACGTCCCTGTGCCCGTTCAGTGGACTACATGGTTTGCCCTTGCCATGAGGTTTGTTTGGAGGAGCGCAAGCCCCAAAAGGGATGGGAATATCTGAAATGTCCCAGGTATCCCTGTTTGCTGTTTAGTGCTAAAGAGAAAGCTCTTGACTATATGAGGGAGGTGTATCGTCAACCTCATCCAGATGTTTGCGACATGTGGAGCTGTTTGTTGTGCTTTTGCCGTGAACCCGCTACGCTTCAACAGAGCCACTCCTCAGACAACCCCAAACGGTTGTTTCTGACCTGTTCCAAGAAAAAGTGCAACTTCTTGCGGTGGGCCAACAAACCTTTGGGCCAAAAGTACCGCAAATGGTTGTTCAACAAGGAAGAAAAGCCACAACACCCACTCTCTACCCGTGATGCTGAAGGTTATCCGCTGCGTGCATGGGTATGACATCCCAGATTCAATACCTCCAACACCCAGAGTGAGGCGCAGAGAGGATGTACAACGAGAACGTCCCCTCACTGACTATGAGAACCAGTTGTTGCGAGAAATCCAGGAACTCAAGAACCGTCAAGAGGTTCTAGTGGCTCCAGCACCACCTCCACCCAAGTACAGTGACAGTGTGCAGAACTGGCAGAAAGAGACTGTAGCTTATGATTTCCGTACTGGTTTACCCAGTGACGGTTTGTTTTAAACATTTCTTTGTAAGAAAAGAAACTCTTTTTTAGAAAAAAAGCAGGTCCGTAAAAAAAGAGAATTATCGACCGGTGCGTAGGTACTTTTTTGAATAAGTCCTCTCTTTTCATCTTTTTGACTTGTAAAAAAAATTCTGTAAAAGGAGTGTTGTTATCATGAAAATTAAAAGTTCAGTCTGAAAATAAAACATGGAGTCTGTTGCTGTATGTTATGCATGGACATATTTATGGGATGTGATGCAATGGAACTGTCTTCAAACCCTACCGAAATTCGTCCCGAAGACACCCATCCCTGAAGGTATTCGAAGAAACCCACGTGGATAAAAATATGTGTCGATGGGTTGTGTTTGTGTTGTGCTTGAAACAACATTCGCTAGCCTTGCAATGGTTTCATTACTTTGACCAAGCAATAGACGACATTGATCATGCTCACGTTATGACGATTGCACAAAGCGTTTGTAGCGCTCTCGGATTTAAGCTGGATAACAACTGGGAAGCCTACCTCAGTGAGTTAACTAAAATTCCCAAGACTGCCATGTACCTCGCATCCTTAGAGCTCAAGAATCAGTCTGGTGAAGTTGCACAAGCAGAGGAGCTCAAAGATCGCATTATCTGCGCTATTTATTACGGCCCAAATGGGCTAAAGTGGAATGATTTCAGCCACTTGAAAAGTGCAAGATACTCTAACCAAGAACTATTGGAGGTTAAACCAATGAAAGATTCTTGCGCTGGGACAACAGGAACAAGGAAAGAACTTAGCGTGGATATGGATTTTGTGATAAATGAGATTAAAAACAAACTTCGCTTTTGATTAGTGGACTAACCAATTTAACAATGCGTTCATTGTAACGACACAATAACCGCTATTTCTTTATTCAATAAATTGTTTGTGATTTGCTTGAAATATCGAGTAGTCTTAGCTATTTTACAGTTCATCTCTGCGGATGTGATATGAGCCCTGGATAACAAATGTGTACAATGAGTAATTTTCTTTTATTACTCCGAGTAACGAGTAAGTGTTATTTAAGTGTAATGAGTAATTGTGAGTAATTGTATTGTGAGTAACTGTTGAATACTCAGAGCACTCGAAATTGAGCACTGTTGTTTGAGTATAAGGAGCAACTGATGAGTGCTCGAGGAGCAATTGACGAGTATCCTCTACTCACTGAACATAGCGATCAGAAATATTTGAAGGCAATTAGTACAAGGGACTGAGTCAGTTTGCGAACTCGGCTTTAGTTTTGTTCCAACTGAACATGCGAGGCGAGGATTTTAGTTTTGATTACCTTTTTGATACGTTACTGTCGTCATCGTTTTGGACTGTAACTCTTGATTTTGCTTTTTATATCAACCCACAAATAAAACTGTTCATGCAGTTTGAAAAAAGACTTTTGGTGTTGTGATCTTTGCTTGTTGTAGTAAAAAGTATTTTAAAACAAGACACATTGCTAACTGAATTTGATTTGAATATAAAATTGTACGCATATACGCTTATTGTTTAAGCGCAGTTTAAAGCTCGTCAAACTAAGGAATGTTTCTGCATTCGGTAAAATAATACAGACTGTTGTTCGCTCAATCGTAAATTTCTAGTTCTAATAGAGAAAGTCCTCTATTTTAGCGTGTTTTTTCATCCCATGCAAAAATTCTTTTGATATCTTCTGAAGCAACGCGCTTACCCTTACATATTGCTAACAACAAAGCAGTTTTGAGTTTATTGTGCCTGTATTAATGAACTTTTTAAATTGAGAACACAAATGAATTGAAAAAGCGAAATGATCCATTTAATCGTTTACATTTATGTTAAAGTCTTTGTAGATCTTAGAGCGCTAACCAATGTTCGAAGTATTTAGAACATTTACTACGGCAACACAACGCGTGTTTAGTTTTCGTTCGTTTGTTTTCAAGCAAGTCATTAACAAAGTAAATGTGCCACGCTGAAGGTTGAGTGAATGATAACAAAAGAAAATTAAGTCTATTGTTTAAAAGCCAATTTGTTTCTCTTTGTTCTAAAGGCAATGAGTTCTGTATGCGTATTTTTTTCTTGATAACAAGAATTATGTTTCTTTTCATTTGACTTGGCAAACATGTCTGTTTTGCATTCGAGAAGAGTTTTTCGTGCTTTTCTTTTAACTCCCCCGTCAAATTTGACCTTTAAAGTGTTCGTTTACAACAAAAGCCAAATGAATATAATTTCTTTATGCAATTAAATTCAAATGAATAAATTCTGTCTTAGCTGCTGAAGTTTGAAAACTTTTAAGGGCGAATTTTTTTGTAGACCGCGTGAAAACAGAAAAATGTGGCACATGCTTACAAAATCAACTACCTTCATTTTTTGCTCAGAGATACCTTATAGTGAGTCAATAAACGTGGTGTATTTTTTTGTTTAAATCTATTTTCATTTTCGAGAAAATACTCAAAAACCGTAACGAGCGCCCGGCGCTATAAAATGCCCGAAACGAGAGCGACGAACATGGTCACACGAACTTTGCTCATCAAAAGCGCAAATTAAAGAAGGCCTTTCTCAAGTTTGTATATTTGTACAGGAGGCATTGACAAATGATTTGAGTCTAAAATCAGGATAATTAACTGAACTTTGAAATCCAGGCGAGCGT
Organism: Siderastrea siderea; assembly: GCA_964030785.1. NCBI lineage: Eukaryota > Metazoa > Cnidaria > Anthozoa > Scleractinia > Rhizangiidae > Siderastrea > Siderastrea siderea. The sequence goes on from OZ034967.1 coordinate 23,794,953, forward strand.
TTAAAAATCACCAATTTTTCATTGTTTACCGATTTCATTTTGGAGCAGTTTTTCACGAAACACTTTTCCTATGCGGTATAACTCAGATTCACCTGAAATTACGGCTTAGATAAGTAGAAATGATGTACTTTTTAAGGATATAAATATTTGCTTCAGGCTTTTAATTTCATCCAAGAAATAGCCCGTCCTATTTCGAGGAAATCACTCGACAGCGACTAATGTCAACAAAGCAAATAATCGAATTACGCGGTACGCTTTCTCTTTAATAAAGCCAAAATTCGAACAAAATCTTATCGTTTAGCTCCATACGAGTTTATTATTTAAGACGGATTCCGCTCAACGTTCGAGCAATAAGCGCAAAAAATATTTACCAAAAAACTACCCATAGCACGGTAACATTTTAAATGCTATTTGAAACATCTCAAATCTCGTAAAAGTATGCTAAAAACGGGCGCCATTTTGTTTCTAACTGACATGAAGCGTCTTTTTAATTGAAATATGGATAACTTCTAATCCAATTTTCTCTCGCGGGGTCAGCTTGGGAGCAAAAGTAACGATAAGTTCTTCTTATCTGTTCTCCAAATGTAACAGTGCTGCAAGTATTTTTTTGGTAATTTAATTTTTGCACTTACTACTCGAACGTTGAGCGGAAATCGTCTTAATATTTTACCCTTACCTTGCAAAAGCAGTGGTTGAACATTGTTTCCCTTCCTTCTTTCGTCGGCAAATTGTAATTTCCCACGGGCAAGCGGCTATGGTACTCATGACACAATCAGTCACTATTAGCGAAGGCCCTCGTAAACATCGTATTTCTTGACAACTTTAACCATATTTCAGGTTCCATACAGCCATTCATACAAGAGACTTGATAACACGATGAACAGATGCACTTAACGAAGTTTAGAGCCTCAAATGAGACATTGAAATTCAAAGAACGGTTGCGTGTCATTACTCGTGGACCCTCGTGTTTGTCACGGAATGAGAGTCACGAACTCCTGCGGGCTGGGGCGGTGGGTACTGTACAGGGGGACTCCCCACAAAGGCTGCATTTTTTTCAGACTGGAGGCTTATAGGGATAGGATCTCACGAGCTGGAGTATGGAAAAGGGTAAGGAAACTGTCATTTAGGTGTTTGAAATGCTTTTCGAACAGACCCACCAAACGGTTGGTCGGTTGGGCTCTAGCCATGTTATAAAAGCTTGGTGAGAAGTAATAGTATTAAACGCGACTAGATTGGCACGATGATTCTCGACTAATTACAAAACTGCAGAAATTCAAAACCCTGTAGGGTCGTTCTGTTTCTGTACTATTCGTGTTTTCGCTGCCCAGATATCGTGGAAGTAATTTCCTTGGCGTAAATTTAGCTTAGTCCATTCCCAAGTAAACAATTACGAAATGGTCATCAGCTGTATTTTAGGAATTGACATTTGCGAAGTTTGTTTTGAGCATCACGAAGAAGGTACTACTTACGCGGTAGTCAACTTCTACCCTTCGCCCTCTCAAAAATCTAAGTGAGCACGAACCCTGTGAGTTTAAATACACACCTCGGAACATTCGCGTTTTTAAAAGTTTTCTCATGTTCCCTTGTACGTCCGCATGTGCAATCTCTCACTCGGTTATAAAAAAGCCGCTTTTAGAAACTCCAGTTTCCCTTTTATTTATTCAATACAAAGGGTCTACAGACTTGAAAATAAGCACTGCATCTAGCACCAACTAATTTCTTAGTCATAGTCATGTCTTGAATACAAAACCTGCGGTAATCCGTAGAGGCTTTTTATTCCTGTTGAAATGATTACAAACGATTCAGACGACTGTAATACTTGTCGGAACCCCAAAAATAGATCAATCTGGGCGTGGTTCAAGCTTTCTTGTTTGAGCCCTGGAGGATACCATTTCCATGCCTAATCGATCTAGACTGCCAACAAATCATGAAAGCGTTTTTTTTCTTCAAGTGCAACTCAAAACGAAACCTTGGTGGTTAAACTCACTGGCAGCCTGTCCTGAACACCCTATGTGTGACCAAAATCAGTAACTTACACACCTGAGCGAGAAGACGAGCATCTCTTTAATATGGGAGTTCCCCTCCCCGCCTCTAGAATGCAGAGGAGTCTGTAATAAACGTTTTTACATTTTTCAGCTTGCTTTAAGGCCATGTTACACGAGGCAATTTTCCTTGCAACTTGCAACGCAACGATGACGACTGAAAAACACTGCAAGTTGCAGAGGGGGTGTCACACGTTCGCAATTTTTGTTCGCAACTTGCAACGCACCCGCTGGAAATTATTAAGTTCAAATCTTGCACAAGCGAAGGACGCGCTCTGATTGGTTCATTTTAATAAAATTGCGTTGCAAGTTACGATTGACATGTCACACGCAGCAACTTGTCGCGCAACGTTGCAAAAAGAAGAGGATAGTTCTACTTTTCCTGTAACTTGCAATGCAACATTTTGTTGCATTGCAGGTTGCGAAAATGGGGTGTTACACGTGCAATTTTTTTCGCAACTTGCAACGCAACGTTTGTTGCGTTGTAAGTTGCAGGAAAAATTGCGTCGTGTAACATGGCCCTTAGGGGGCCATTCAAACTTGCCAGTGCGCGATCACTGGGCACGGACCGGGCACTTCAAACGAGGTCGCGATAATTTTCGACTGCATTCACTCGAATGCGGTGCTAGTGTTTCAGCATATTATCACGTCACGTGTTACAAAATCAACCGCTGGTATCAGACGAGTCGCTAAGCTTGATTTCATATCCGCCACCACCGTCGCCACCGTCGCCCGATTTTATCATACCAAAAGAGAGAAAAAAACCTATCCACACTGTGTTAGGTCCCTCCTTTTTGAACCTAACCATATCACATTTTGTTTAACCGCAAACAGACCTTTACCGTTACTGGTTGTTTTCGCTTCACCACGATAGCAATTACGTAAAATTAAACGGAGAATTAACTAATGAATAAACCCCTTCTTGCTCGATTGTGATGATGATGACGCTCATTAATGAAAATAGCGCACTCAAGGCTTCACAGTTTCTTTTAAAGTTTCGCTTCTTGGGCTATTGTTTATATCTTTCGGCCTCGGGCATTATCATCCCATATACTGTGGAACTCAGTTTTTCTGAAACTTCCGATAATTTGATGCTGCCAAAAGCAGTTTCCTCTCCCTCACTCAAGCACGGGAAGTTTACCATCACTTTTTGAACTATTGATTTCTCGACAAGTCGGAACCAATGTTCTCTTGTAGGTTCGAGAAAGCGGGATTCCACTGTAACAGCCGCCTGAACTGTTTTATTTAGCAAATAGCAGTGTCGTAAATGTTTGGTACTTTCCGTGATCAGTTTACTGATGGCAGGTGCAGCTAAGGCAGAGCGACTCTATCTTGCTCACATAAGGCTGTTTGCGATACATCGTTATTCCGGCGATATCAATGCCAAAAAGTAAACAAATCTCTCTCAGCACTGGAACGGAAAAGTTCTTTAACTTGGACATTGCTGCCATATCACACAAATTGTACGCATCAAAAGTGATGGGGTGTCTCGGGGCCAATTCGTGCAGAGCCATATTCCTAAGTTCATCCATTTCTGCTTCATGCAAAGCGCTTTCGAAGTCGTCATCAGACTGTTCCTCGTCGTCTTGAAGAGTCTTTTTCGCAGAGAGACGGGAAAAGAAGCCGGCAATTTGCTGTGCAGTAAGAAAATCGTCGCTTTTAAGTCCCCCTGGTTATAGGCCCATCTAGCTGGAAACAAAAAAATACATCCGGTGATAAGCCCCCACCCCCCGGATATAAGGAAACTTTCGCTGGATGACAGTACTCAACGGGCGACAAATGTTGCTTTATTGTGACTTTTTAACGTGAAAACGTATTTCCATCTACACTGCCGTGGCCTGTTTCGAAAGGTTTTTTTACCCCGTTTATAAGCCCTTTCGTTTATAAGCCCCACCAAAACCACTTACGAAGTTGCACAAGCCCAGGGCTTATATCAGGAATTTTACGGTATTCCTCAAAGTATATAGCCCACCAAGTTTAATTCAATCTGTAACCGAGCCTCCTCTCGAGTGACATGTCATTGCGTGACAGAACAAGGAGCGAAAGTCAAACCGCCATATTCGCTGTAGTTGATCTCCTGCGACAACAACGGCCAAAACGTGGTTTTCAAAATGTGAAAAAAGTTTCTGCTTTAAAGTGGCCGTTTTAACTAAAATGTGGTTGGAACTGTGAAGACGGAAATGCGATGTTTTTTTGCGAGGACCTTCCAGCATAGTTATTGGTGATTTACTAAATATTGAATGTGCGATTTGGGAAACACCGTCCGAGTGCTGGTGAAGTATTTGAAACGAATGTAGGATACAAACCAATCTTCAACAAATTGTTACACCAGGTAAGCTAAATATGTTGAGTTTCGGATCAAGTAGAGTGCTAACTAATAAGATTTTGTTGGAATTTTGGCTTTGAGAAGGGAAAGTGTAGTTCGATTATTTGCGGTTGTTGACAAGGCGGTGTTGTGATTTCGTCCAAATAGAAAGGGGTAGTTCTTCGTAGCAATTAAAAGCCCCAGACTAATTTTTATACCATTAAAAAGAACGTCATTTCCACTTATCAAAACCCAAGTCTTAAAGTGCTACTACGACGAAAATTTCTTGTTTTGTTTTCAACTTTTTTAAACTTCAAACTGTTCAATAGATGCCATATTATATGAATCACGATAAATTAGATCGATATATGCTTACGCGGCCCAGGAATATATGTCCGAAAACCGCGTTAAACCCGTCCGCCATTACTCAGTTCGCAAAAGAGAAGCCCGCGATTTCATGGAAGCGGTCTTATCTCTAACCACTAGAATTTTGCTCGTGACGTAGAAGTCTCAACCATCGCCACGAAGAGTATAATGAACAGTCGAAAATAGAGAGCCAAACAATGTATTGTCTGGATGTGTTTTTCGTCGAATTTGTGGTCCAGTTCTTTTGAGAGCGATTTAGAACAAAGTTTTTTTTTTTGGCGAAGTCGGCGAACTCGCAGAAGTCGCGCCATACGATGACAGTTTCGAGCCTCTCGCTACCGAAGAGGAAGCCGTCTCAAACAATGCAAGAATGGATCAAGAAGCCGAACAAATATCCCAATTATCCCAAATCACAAACGCTGAAATCCTTCTGATAACACAACAAATTTAACTGTTCGCATGTCTGTCGTGTTGGGGTCCGTCAGCTGTTTCCTACTCTTGCTTTTTTCTTGCCGATACGCGTTGAGTTTGTTGTTGTTATGTTCACAGATTTGTTGCAGTATCCTAAGTTGCAGTTAATAAATAAATAATAAATCCTATAATAATAAGCTCTCCCTTCTAAACGAAAAGCCCACATAACGCTACATGAAAGAGAGCCCCGAGCCTAACATACATTCAGAATTTTATAGATGAGGCAAAAGGTCGAGGAAAATAAATTCACGTAAACGAAGTGATGTCGCGAATCGCCCGTGTAATTGTGCGAACACGGTAATCTTACTACCTATTAAACAAGCAAATGCGAATTAATAGAAATATAACCTTTGATTTACCATCAGAAGTCTAGGTATAAACTGTGGAATACGCCGTCACATCGAAAGTGTTACTGAGAGAAGTGGCTGCCCCGAACGCAGTGATGCTCAAGAAATTATAGCTAATTATGTAAGACTCGCCGTGCTCCAATAGAAATTAATTGAAGTATAAAAGAGATATTAGGAGTTGGCTACGCGGTACGCGGAGAGAGATACATGTAAATTGAAATGTACGAGGGATGTCAAGAGCTGGCTACGCAGTTAAAAGAGCAAGCAATACACAGTAAGGTTTGTTATGGTCGATTAAGCTCGGTTGTTGATATTTTCACGTTCAGTATGTGGACGAGTAATTCAAAGAAATTTCGCGTAATATTTTCGTTTATAGAACGAGGAATACACAGTGATGTTCTGTTATGGTGCACTAGTTTATAGGAACTTCAAATAATATTCTTTTAGCGGAAGTTTAAGCGGGGAACGTTTATAGTACGCGGAATACACGGTAATGTTTTCCTATTTTCTGCTTACCGCGTGGACGTAGCCAAGTTGAATAAAAATAATTTATGTGTATCGCGGAGCCGGCTTGGCGGCGACACAGAAAATAGTTCATTTGAGGGAGCACATATTATGCAGTTAAGCCTAAATCTGTTGGGACTTATACATGTATATGCACAAGAAAACCGAACGAAGTATCTCTTAGGCATGTGAGGAAATGTATATCTTACCGTACATGTGATGTTAGCACAAACGGCAAATAATATAACAACAACAACAAGCTTTATTATCTTCGCTCACCATTCGACGATCCCGCTCAGATATGTTTGCCGATGTTTTTCTTCCTGATGGCTGGAACTGATCCTGATTTCAAATATTTCCTTGTACCTTTCTTATAAAATGTTTGAGTAAAACGTTCAGCCGTAAAAATGCACAGAGCAAACAGTGTCCAACAGGATTGAAGTCCTTCCGGTGCACGCAAACGAAGCTTTTCCACTTAAAATAAACGTACCCACTCGTCGGTGAACTGTGAATGGAAATTTCCGATTCATCGATGCTTTCTTTGCCGTGATCTTCAACAACAGAGCGCCGACCACGCATACTGCAGCTTAAAATCGAAGAAATGAATCTTGCGAACCCTCGCACCTCTCCGAATGCATAAGAAAGTAGCCACGTTTGTTTTGTTGCGTTGAGACTTCTACGTCACTTCCTCTCTGGGCCAACTCGGCCCAACTCGTCCCGGTCATTTTTGAATTGAGTAATGGCGGCAAGCCGAATTCGAAAATTACAGTTAAAATAATTGGACTTCCCGTACGAATTTCGACTAAAAACTTTGCACGGTGAGTAATATGTACTTATATTTTCGAAATATGGAGAGAACAAAAAATTCATATTTTTGATCATAGTAGCACTTTAAGTGATTCTGAGTTATACCGCGTAGGAAAAGTGTTCCTTGAAAAACTGCTCCAAAATGTGATTTTTAATCAATCAAATTTTAGTGATTTTTAAACAGGCTCCAGAAATTTAAATTAACCTTTATAATCCTCTTCTTAGACTCAAATCATTTGTAAATGCCTCCTTTACAAATTCATAAAATCGAGAAAAGCCTGCATTATTTTGCGCTTGTGAGCAGCAAAGTTCTTGTGCTCTTACTCGTGGTATGAATTTCGACCATTTCATGGCTGTCGGCGCTCGTGACAGTTTTTAAGAATTTTTTGCAAAACAAAAATAGCTTTGAAAGAAAAAATCACACCACGTTGATTGACTCACCATAAGGTATCTCTGAAATAAATTTGAGAGTAGTCTTGTTTTTCATCATGTGCCACCTCTCACTCGGTCACGGAAAAAAGTCACTCTTAACCGCTCTCACTGTTTACTAATAACATAAATAAACCTATTTGTCCGGTCCCCGTTTCGAGTCCCTAGACCATGATCAACCTGTCTAAACCGGTTTTATCTATGACGTCAGTTGCTCCTGATTGGTTTAACCCCTCTCCTTTGTTCTTTGGCCTATATATTTGCGATATCACCCGGATGGCTGGGCGGAACCGTCACACCACTACAACACACACTTCTCTCTTACAAAAATCATTAAATGTTATGACGATTTCCGCTCAACGTTCGAGCAGTAAGTGCAAAAATTAAGTTACCAAAAAAATACTTGCAGCACTGTCACATTTTGAGAACAGATAAGAAGAACTTAGCGTTACTTTTGCTCCCAGGCTGACCCCGCGAGAGAAAATTGGATTTGAAGTTATCCATATTTCAGTTAAAAAGGCGCTTCATGTCAGTTCAAAACAAAATGGCGCCCGTTTTTAGCATACTTTTACGAGGTTTGAAATCAATTTTCTTGAGATTGCTTGAGAATTTCATCGCGGGGTCACTTGGGCAAGTGAACTAGAGTGAAATGTTTCAAATAGCATTTAAAATGTTACCGTGCTATGAGTAGTTTTTTGGTAAATATTTTTTGCACTTATTGCTCGAACGTTGAGAGGAATCCGTCTTATACTCCAAAACAATAACACGTATACAATTATTCTCCCTCCAAACTCCCTGCATCTCATTATAACCCCAACGCTTACCAAGATGGCTTGCATCTCATCACCTCTCATGGTTATCTCATTAACTGAGACCTGCTGAATTCATGAATAAATTGGTCCAGGCATCCGTCAGGTACTACTAGCAAGATTTTGTATTATTTACATTATTACTTTTAGGGGCATCAATAAAGCAATGTTTTGTGTGTGTGTGTGTGTGTGTTCGTTCCATATGTTATTGTAGCTAATTAATTATTTTGTTCTTTGGATCTCAAATTTTGATCCCTTTCAGTGAGTTCTATGTGGAGATCTGGAATCAGAAATTTAGAATTATCTGCTGAGCTCTTTATGGGGGATCAAAATTCGGAATTCATTGCTGAGCTTTTTGTGAGGGTCAGAAATTCGGAATTCTCTGCTGAGCTCCTTATGGGGGTCAGAAATTCGGAATTCTCTGCTGAGCTTTTTATGGAGTCAGAAACTCGGAATTCGCTGCTGAGCTCTTTATATGGCCCGCCATTCGTAAAAAAATTCCGAGTATTCACAATGGTTCTCAATTTCGTAATGGTTGTGAAATTTCCGAATAGTTCTGAGGTTCGAAATGGTTCCGAAATTTTTCGGAATAGTTCTGAGATTTGCACTGGTTCCGAAATGGAATGGTTGCGATATAAACGAGCCGCAGTCGATTTCGCGCTCACTCGCTGGTTTTTCTTTTCCTTCACTATCTCTGAACGGAAAGAGAGACTGCTCGTAGCCTTTAGCGTACACCACACGCAAACCACACAAATCCGTCGATAATATTCAGATATTTTGGTTCTTTCAATACAAAAAGACTCGTAACACCTACCCTATTAATTGATCTGACGATTCCTTCGTATCAACTTCTCGCCTCAAATAAACACTGATCTCGCTCCGTTCAGAAGTCAGAACTATCATGTACTGATGGTGCAATCCACTAATATTGCATCATCATACTAGTACCAATTCCTTCTCTTCCTAGCCCACGCCGGCAAAACGCAACTGTCCTTTTTGTCCGCTGCGAAATACAAGTTAGCCAATCAGAAACCTTACAATCCACTTCGCAAACCCCCCCCCCCCCCATAAAACGGCAAGGGAAACCCCCTCTCACGCAGCACATTATTACACCGCTCCTATACAAAACGCAACTTTCAAAGCAAATCACATTCACAGAAGCGTGATATCCTCCTGACATTCACAAATCCTTCTGACTCCCACATTTTTACACCCTCAAAATGTCAATCCCAATAAGAAACTCCTGCGCTAAAAAAATTTTCACCATAACCACTAACTAGATCAGACAACACAGCCAATTTCGCATTCCATCCTATTAGCTGCTTTACTCAATTGCGCATGCGTTATACAAGACAAATACAAAAACCCCAAACTTAACAACCCTTCGTCGTTGACGTCTTAAATACTGTAAATTAAAAGACAAGAACACACGAAGGTAACAGTCAGCAGACTAATATGCGCATGCGTCTGATATAAGACAGTACCGCTCTTGAGTACCCGTACCACAAGCTTTACAGCACTTTGTTGGTATGTTAAGCCAACTGACTATCACGACAAAACCGTGCCCATTTTATAAACCAGCGGTCGCCATAGCGACGGCCGGTTAATTATATTTATGTGGTTAGTGTATCCATGATCTGGTCTAAGAATATAACAATTTAATATAAGAATTGCAGTTGTATGATCCAATGTAGCAATTAACATTAACATCCTTCCACAACAAGACATTAGCAAGTTTGATGTCACTCAGTCAGAGAATTCACCTCCTAACTTACAAAGAAACCACTTCTGAATTGCAAATGAAGGGTCTAGAGGTTTAAAGGATCCTAGTCAGGCACGCCTTTGTTATTGTTTTGATCTGAAATTTGCGATCAAATTACTCGTCGAACATGACAAAACGTCTCAACAGTTCAACTGGTAAAAATATAAATTGTAGCCTGAGGCTGAAATTTCTTCGCTTGTTTTTTATTTTAGTGCCAGTAAAAGGGCTTTCGATTATTTTCAGCGCATTTTGGCGGCTGTTCAAAAAGCTAGAACTCAAAGAATGTTTGTGTTCGTAAGCCGGCCAGCCTCCCAGTCCGCCTACCCAAAAGCAAACTATATTCAGCGAGCGCTTGCGGAATATGATTTACAAGCGAATCTAGAATCATAAAGGTTTGGAATCTTGTTTAATTGGGTATTCTTGACTTTCCCATCGCCATAAAACACAAAAGGCGAATGCACGGAGGGCAGAAATGTTTCCGAAAACTCACTCGATCACGCCGCTCTGACCACCGCTCCGAACCGCATTTAGTTTTAATTGATAGCGCTAGATAAAGCGAGAACATTTCACATTCCTTTCAAATAGAAGAAACTCTTTTGTTAATAGCTTTTATTTTCTTTGTTATCATCGCACAGGATGGATATTCATTTCAATTTTCAAAATACATGAATTGCCATGAAAACAAGGCGTACTGCAGCCTTGTAGCTAAGGTGTCGACTGCGGCTAACAGATCTGAAAGTTTCTGTTCGCAAACCATTCTTTCTCCTCCTTTTCTGCAATTCCAGGGATTAGTTTATGGAAAAAATTGAAGTGTTGTTCTTAGGCATCGAAGTCTTTGAAGCTTTCGCTTTAGCGTCGCTACCGGCACTGCAGAGCGAGTCCCGTCGTCACATTTAGAAGACCAAAACATTTCAGCGCGTGAAGAACGCGCACCGTAATGAAGTAAAATGTCGGCGAATAAGCTTGTCCAGCCTTTCAATCTATTGGATATCTTTTGCTTCACTAGTGCAATAACCAAGAAGATCCCTTGAATAATGATTTCTTTCATAAGCTTGACTGTTTTGGTACTGCCACGCGAAGGAGAGCATAAACCGCTTAGAGTCCTGGCGTTGTCTCGCACATTTCACGAGAAAAATAGCAAACAACACCAAAATAACCGGCCAGATGTAACCGCTATTAATTTTTTAAGGCCAAAAAATTAAACGAAGGCCCAAACTGGCCGTATTGGTGCGGATGTAGCCGGATTTCAATTCACTGTGAAAAAATCGTGATTTTAGATGGCATAGAAAATGGCGGATTTCTCACTCGATGCGCACAAAGCACTGTGGGTGACTAGGATCCTTTAACTTGGCATAAGTACTTTACTAGATTCTCTTTATTTGTTAGTGATCATTTTGCTGTATGCTATTGTTTACATAAATATTTTGATTCTTAATTTCATCTGTGACATTAACAGGTTTTTTCCCGTGGATAACCCAAAGAAAGAACAAATAACGCTTAATGTTTGATTTTGTGTATTTTCAAAAACCAGGCAAATGTAAGAGTCTAATTCAAAATAATAAAAGAGTCAACTCTCACAATAACAGGCACCATTTGGGCCATCTGTCACCCTTCTTTACCAGGACCTCAGCTCCTATCTATGGATAATAAGCAACAGAATGATATAATAATTGTTGGTTGCTGATTTTAATACTTACGAAAAAATACATTGTATCAAATAAACAAATACACAATCTTGTTTCAGTTTGTTTTCATAGATAACCTTACCTTCCTTTAACAAATAAAGGTTCGTCATCTCTTCCTGGGGTGCTTTTTAACTGACCAGAAAACCCGTGGGCTCATGTTCTGTTGAAAGCTAAAAGTTTACATAAATATTAAAGTTGGTGATTTTTGTGATGTAAAGGGGAAGCTTGTGCCCTCTACAAGACCAAAGAAACAATCATCAAAAGCAACAAAGACGGGCAGACTTATAGCAAAGGTTATTTTAGCATTCATTAATAATCAACCTCATTCATCTTCAGTGTATGTGACGTGCGTGGGACTACAAATCGACGGGGATCACATTTCACAGGTCACAACACTGTTCTACCGCGAAAAACAAGCTTTAAACAATCTAGGTAAGCCGGTATTCCCAATAAAGCGTTCCCAAAACAAAACAAAATTTTGTTACAGTAGCAAAAAAGCTACACCGGTCCTCTCAAATCTGATACCATAAAGTGAAATATTACCTGGCACGCGCGGGGCAATTTCAAGCACCACAGAAGCATCCATCAATCTTAGGCAGTCCAGGAGTGAAATCGCCGCGTTTTATCCATAAGAATTTAAAAGTTGAGATGTTTCTTGAAAAGTACATGTTAAGCTCGACATACTACGACTGAACTGTAAAAGATGTCGCTGTAAAAATAAAGATAAAGCGGCTTTGTAGCTTAGAACAGATCGAATTCAACGGCTCAACCGACGCCGACGTGTGAGGGATCGCATAACGCACAGTACACAAAACAATGTACGCTCATTGGTCCAAAATTGAGTCACGTGAAAGAAGTAGGAGTGGCGCGAAGTGACACAATCCAGACTAAAGGCGGACGTTTTGGAACCTTTTACGTGTTTCGGAATCATTGCGAATCAAAACCATTCCGAAAAATTTCGGAACCATTTCGAATCTCAGAACTATTCCGAAATTTCACAACCATTCCGGGAGATTCGGAACCATTTCGAATCTCAGAACTGCTCGGAAATTTACAACCATTAAGAAATTCGGAACCATTACGAACGTCGGAATTTTTTTACGAATGGCGGGCCATATCTGTATGGGGGTCAGAAATTTGGAATATCTTCTGTACTCTTTATGGGGTCAGAAATTCGGAATCTCTTCTGAACCCCTTATGGGGGGTCAGAAATTCGGAATTCTCCGGCTCAGCTTTTTATGGGGGTCACAAATTCGGAATTCCGGCTGCTGAGCTTTTTATGGGGTCAGAAATTCGAATTCTCTGCTGAGCTCTTTATGGGGGTCAGATATTCGGAATCTCTTCTGAACTCCTTATGGGGCTCAGAAATTCGGAATTGTCTGTTCAGCGCCTTATGGGGGCCAAAAATTCGGAATTCTTTGCTGAGCTGTTTATGGGGGTCAGAAATTCGGTATTCTGTGCTCAGCTTTTTATGGGTTCAAAAAATTCGAAATTCTTTCTTGAGTCTTTTTTAGGGGATCAGAAATTTGGAAACTTTTTTGGTGTTCTTTGGTTCAGACATTTGAAATGCAGTTTCGATCGGAGGAATTTTTACCTTCTGCACAAACAGGGAAATTTATTCTGTCGGTTTTAGACTTAATTTTGAATTGATTGCGAGTAGACTGGGTGCTAAGTGCTGAGTGTATTCAATATGGCGGCTCTCATCTGTTGTACACTCGCGGATTGAAGTCTTTGCGACTTACCTTCTTCTCTCTTTTGCTTCAAAAAAGGTAAGAAAAGCTTACTTAAGTATAGAACTAAGGACCTATCGGACTGTTGGTTCGGTTTGTTGGCACGTTTTCCATTACTAGGCCAAATATGCCAAACAAGTTTCATTGTCCTGGCACATGTGTGCACCAAGCCGTGACATTGTAGAATATACAGTTTAGATTAACGCCAGTTTATAGTGTATATTGTGTACATGTGTCTATTCTCGAAATTACGGTGAGATATACTTTGTATGTACTTTTCACAGCGGGAGTCTAAAGTGTATAATTATCCCGGGGTATCAAATCGAACAAAACCGAACGAATTTGTTGTCGAACTCAACAACAACAACAACAGTTTACATGTATTTGCATTCCCAATTACAAATGGTATTGCACATTAAAAAACGAAAAAGAAGAAGAAAAGTATAAAATTAAAGTAGCGAAAGCGGCTAATTTACAATTCTTGTATCTAATGATTCATTTCTTAATGTAAAAGCTGCCTTCGTAAATGAAGTGACCCAATGTTTTACAAATGAAAGCATCAATGCCATGAAAGAGAAAAACAATTTTGTTATTAGCATTTAAGCCGAACGAAATCGGATGAAATCGACCGATTAAATTCGATGTTGTTCAGTCATTGAACAAAACCGAACAACTAACTTTTTTGTGAGTTCCATTTCCGAACCAAATTGAACGAAATCGAAATTTAGCATTTGATTTAGTTCGATTAAGTTCGGAAATCGAACTTGTAGCTAAAATTCAAAATAAAGAATTTCAAACCTAATGAGCGAGTAAAAATTTCTTGTTTATTCCTTAAATGGTTTTGGAATAAGTGACTGGACACAGTATCATATAATCTTTGTCTTTTATTTGATCCTCAAGAAACAATACATAATATTCAAGCAAACTAATATGCAGTAAGCCATTCATAAAAATTGTATGCGGGATCGAAATATATAGATACTCAAATCCAACCATTAAACAACATATCACTCACTTCTGCGACGTTATCCAGGCAAAATATTTCTGCATAGCAAGGTAAAAAACCACTAATGACACATTTAATTACCCAATTACTAAATCAAATCGAGCAGATTTCAATTGCGTGTCGTAAAACCAAAACCAAAGTAATCACTCTGGCCAATCACAAAAAGTACAGACAACAAACCAATCAAAACTCGAAGCAAATACATGTAGCTGCAACGAAGCACAGAAAAACATGCGCGAGCGAGGCACAATTGGGTTTTGGTTTTAGTTCTGATTGGCTAAGAAAGGGGCGCAAGATTTTTAAACCAATCACTAAGCATAGTGACACAAATTACTTTCGACACTCAAGTGAAAACCGCAATGCTCTGAATCTCGGGTCTAATGGAAATGGAGGAAACATAACTTTAGATGGCTGGATCAATTGACGCATTTATAATCCCCAGGATAATCAGGTGCTGGAAAACCGAACATTCGATTTTGCTTGATTCAGATTATATTGTGATAGGACGTAAGCTGCCTAGGTATCGTTCGGCGATAGAACTAAATTGAACCTCATCGAACTTAATTGAACGTTCAATTTGGTTCGATTCGCATTTATTTATTGTGAGTTTGATTTCGTTCGATGACCGAACAACATGGAATTTAATCGTTCGGTTTTCGTTTGATTTTGTTCGATTGATTTGTTCGAATTATACATTTTATACATGATATACAGAATAGACACCTAGATGTTGTCGATGTTGAGTCGAGTCCAGGAATAGACACTTCATACACTTTTGACTTAAAAAGTATGTTAGACGTCTGAAGTGTATTTCGGTGACTATTCTGTATATTATGTATAAAGTGTATAATTATACACTTTAGACGTCTAATATACGTCTTAAATCAAAAGTGTATAAGTGTCTATTCCAAAACTTGACTGAAAATCTCGCTGTCCATTCTGTATATTGTGTATTAAATGTATATTTATACACTTTAGACGTCTAATATACGTCTAAAGCCAAAAGTGTATCAAGTGTATATTTATACACTTCATACTCCTAATATACGTCAAGAGTCAAAAGTGCATAAAATGGGTAAGCATTGAAACATATAATGTTGATTTACCTCGTTCTTTAAAACTTTCTTTCTTTATACGTGCGTATTATTATACATAATTTTACAGAATAGACACTGAGATGGGAAGTCAAGTTCTGAAATATAAAATTAATACACTTAATACTTTAGATGTTTATTAGACATCTAAAATGTATAAATATACACTTTATACGCAATATGCAGAATAGACACCGAGGGTTTGAGTCGAATCTGGGAATGTACATGTTATACACTTTTGACTTCTGCTATTTATTAGACCTTATACACTTTTGACTTTCGATGTCTAAAGGCATCTATTTAAAGTGTATAAATATACATTTTACACAAAATATACTGAATAGACAGAATTACACGTCTAACTAGTGAAAATTAGTTTTGTGGGAATATACAAGTTATACACTTCATGTATAAAGTGTGTAAATAGACAGTGATAGATGTATAATAAATATACACTTTATACCACAAAGGTAAAAACTGTGTATTCTGCAATACTGGACCTCACTCCATGTGTGGATCGAAGCACTTATATCCACCTCACTCTAGTTGTGATGTGTATTAACACTACGGATTACAGGCTGGGTTTGAAAGTACACGGCCTATAGATCAAGTGAAATATACAGACTACAGACTACAAACTACAGACTACAGACTTTGGTCTGGCCATGAAATGTAGGATTACAGTGTATTACATGTAGCTCAAATAATTTGTAAGTTCCAACATGTAAGCTTACATATTATTTATTAGCCTGTGACTCTTGTGGCTTCAATTGGGCTTCTGCATTTTAAATTCTCCAAAAAATAATCTTGACACTAAAACTTCTAAAGGTATTCCATTAGAAATTGAATATACATGTACACCGTAACCCTCAAGAATCCATTAAAATGGGCATTTATACTAGAACCCAAAACAGAAACAGAAATGTTAATGAAATGATCTACTGTCAAAATGAAAGCACTGAATCCACAGAAACATAGAATATCACCTTTTTTTGTAAAAAAAAAACAAAACAAAACCAAAACAAATGAAAAAGATAGCCTGCATAATTTGGGGTTTCACCTTGCAAGGCCCTCTTCATGCATTGGAAGACAGTATTGAGAGGTCAGTTGTTCACTAGTACATAAACTTATTTGTTATACCTCCCAACTCAAATGCCTTTTTTTCATTGGACAAGAATGTGTCACGTGCCATGGGTCAAAACAGGGCTAGTCATTAAGTGCGCATTATTCCACTGTTGTGTCAGTTTACCATATGAGGGCAATAGAGCATGCAAAATATGCCAGTGTAAATACACTGTACAATCTTCGTTTGACCAGTATTTTGCTGAAATAGGACGAAGCAAAAACAAATGTAGTGCAATAGTGAACCCCTTATTTAGTGTTGTGGTCAATAATACAAGCTGATATTGCACTCAATGCTTGCATTTTCCTCATCTCGGTGGAGCTCAGAAAAACACTATTGAACTTGCAAAATAATTATCTGCACTTATTATCTACCCACACACCAAATAAGGTGTATACATGTAATTATACGCAAATAACCCACAAAATAAATTTTGCCTAAGCTTGAGACCTTTAGACCTTTACAGTGTAGCTAGGTTAAGCACTCTTGTGTGGGCTTCATACAACCAGAGAATTTACTCTGTGAATGTTGCCAGTTCCTCAGAGTGAGGTATACAGGTGCATTCCATGTTAATCCCACACAAACACCCATGGCGATGATCTTTGGCATAGCTTACACAAAATGCAACCTGGCAGCAGTGGGAATTGTTCAGATATTCAAAATCTCCATGGTAGGCTTTATGTTAGAGTGCCAATGCCAGCCTCATGGGACAAGTTCTAAGTGACATATTGCTTTTAAGCATTTATCCAACACACTATTTAATTGTAACTACCATTATCAGGAAAAAATAAATACATGTACAGGAGATACATGTACAAGTAGCTTACAAACAAGGGCATAAGGAGCACATTTATGAAATCCCTTCAGTTGAGAATAAACCTCAGCTAAAACCAATACAATGCTCAACCAAAATTTGCCCTCTGAAGAGCTATACTCTGAGAGGTCATAAATTTTGCGTACACCTCAAGGGAACTTGTGTCTGTCATGTAGATCACACCTCATAACAACGTTTTCAGGTATGAACAGCTCTTTACAAAATTTCTGCCTCGGATATTTGCAGCATCAAATTGTGGTTTATACCGCAAGATGGTTGCAATGCCACTTAAACGTTTTGGCTTTCATCTCTTATTAGAGGTTATAACTGTAAGACTTTTTTGAGCAATATTATTACATTGCAAAAAAATATAGATTAGACATCACTTTGATCAAAGCACAGGCAACATACTGCTGGGGGTAACCCTAGAATGGACTAGCATCCCATCCTGGGGGAGTAGCTATACAGTGTACTCTCAGTTGCTTCATGCTACAGAAACTGGGTTAAGCTCCAGCTCTGTGGGTCACCTGTGGGTCACCAGAAACTGGGTTAAGCTCCAGCTCTGTGGGCTCTCTGTGACTTGTGTGCGACTTTAATTATTTTTATCTTGCTTAAAATATGAACTGACCATCAATTGCCAGTTATAGACAAGACCCTTTAGGATTGTTCTAAACCTCTACTCCAATTTGATTTATTTCCAAAAATATTAAACGAAGGTTGTGCTAGCAAAACTTCCTTTTGGCAAAGCAGCTGTATGAAGTATTTCATTCTGATCCATAAATTAAGAAAGTTCAATGTACATGACTTGCACTTGAATTTGAATGGGATCAAATAACATCTGTTTAATCTGAAGTATTACACATATGGAAATCCCTTTTTCAAAGAGGAAGGAAATAAATCCTGGCTCTGCAATTTTTTGTTTGATTACAGTGTAACAGTGCAAACTAAAGTAACAAATCAATAAAAGTTTGTTTAGGATTTTTAGAGATGTTTTAGATGTGTACATGTATTCATAACCAATAACATAGTTGCCAGATACTGAATGAAAAATATATACAGAGAGAGAGAGACAAACAATCCTGATGGACCCCAAAAGAAATGTTCTTGAGGGGAAAACGCGTGCTTGAGATGCATGATTGTAGGTCAGAAACATACACAGACTTGTCATCTACCATGTAGTTGATAAAGAATTGTAAATTCCTCAAGTGTGTTCCTTTTAGTTACCATATCTCAAAACTAGCTTGAACTAACAGTAACATGATTTAACAGTTACTTAATAGACTAAGAAGCATAGTTTTGCCTCTCACAGATCTCAGCTTCAGAGTAACAAAGTTATGAGGTGGAATGCTTCTGAGAATTCACAGTGCCCTTGAACAATAGTAGTGGTATTAAATGTACAGTGTACTTGTGAAACTGGTAGTATTCATCTAATTGGGTTCAGTAAATAAATTGATAGTGGTCGTCATTTAACACCCAGTCTGCAGTTGATTTTTAGGGACTCAGGTAATTATTTATTGCTGGGGGGGGGGGGTGGTGAGAGGAGTCTGAAGATTCTTGTCATTCCCTTGACATCGAGATCCATGAAACAGAAAGGGGGCGGGGTCACTCAATTATGCTAAGACATATAGGGGTGTATGTCAAATTTGAAGCGATCAATTTTCATGTTGTAGGATAATGACAAGTTTCGTGATAAAGTTTTATGCCCGCAATAGCTTAAAATTGCATAGCTCGTGGCATTTTTAGATGTATTTCCAGCCATTTCAGAAAATCCTTATATAAAAATTCATGTTATTATATAAAAATTTTAAGCTTGCCGCCAGTCCTCCCTATAGGTTTTTAGATCAAGAATTTGTTTTTTTTTTCCTTCGGGTGCACTCTAGCTTCCTTAGTAGTTCTCTCAGAGGCTTTCGTCATCGCAAACGTTTTGGTTCAGATAAGTTCTAGCATGGTGTGTCAACAGTGTTTGTTGATTCCAGTGTCAAGTAGTGGCTGTGAATAGTCGTGAATTATAAACTTTGAATACCACAGAAAGGACCTACTTATTCAATCCTGATTCAAACGGATTAGTGTTGGTTTGTTAACATGTTTGCCCAACTTTTTCTGCAGACTTTTACACAGACAAATGTATCGAAAACTTACATTGGCATACTCTGAGAGTAGGAGCAAATAAACTTGCTTTAATCAAATTTTTAAGTAATATTCCACGGAAATGGTCTCCACTTGATTTTCGTTTGTTTTTCCCTTCGTTTTGTAACTTGAAGATGCGAGGGAAATTCAGGCAAATTTTTTTTGCAGTTTTTTGCACCAGTTATTAATTCATCATCAAAGTTAGATTTTAAAGGTTGTGAGAGTTTGATAAACCTGAAGGTGTTTGGTCAGATACATCACATTTAAAACCTTCATTCATTAGAAGGAAAAATAAAAGTCACCTTCAAGTGTACATTTTGCAAGTCAAACAACTGTATGCTACTCATGTTCATGTACTAATCCGCTATAGTATGTGAGTATATGAAGCTTAGCCACTTAGATTGACGCATTTGCATAAGTGTACTTGTAGATTTCTTGTGAAACTTTTTAGTGGCTTTTCTTGCCCTCTCTAAGCATTAATGTTTAGGTAATGTAAGTGCTGTAGTTCAGTTTCATCCTTGGTTCAATTTTTATTTTGTTTTGTTTTATATTCATTATCATATATTAACATGTAAAAGAACAAGGAAAATAAAAATTGTACCAAGGATAAAACTGAACTGCAACATATGCACCCACCAGGGAATTGGTCTGCTGGGTTTGGAGTCTGAATTTCTGTACGTTTTAACTTGCGATCACGCTCTCTTTTCAGTTCCCTTGGTAAAACATTCAGGCAGGAAACATGAAACGAAAATTAGAGCGTGATACAATTCTTGTACGCAACGACCTCCCCACCCTTTTTTATTGACTGACATTTAACGAAAGAAGTAATGGAAATCACTTCTGCTGCTCGATATTCTGTGTGCAAATTTTCCATTACGGCAATTCGAAACGTCCTTCAAAAATCGGCAAAAAAATGGGAAATCACAAGTTACGGTATATCTTTTCCTCTAGGCATTAGCATTCAAATTTAAAAGAGTAATAACTTGAATGTGCTCGTTGTAGTATAATACTGACATGGATTCTCTGTCTGAGCTAAAAACGAGAAGGCCACGAAGAGGTCACGTTTCAAACCCGCTTTTCTCGTTCGAAGTTGGTAAATACAATGATAACAATAATGAAATAGAAATATGGTGGCCGATCCCTTCTACATGCTTGAATCCTCTCTCCTTTTAGTTGGTACCTTAAAATACTCTTTACAGCATTTGGTTTTCACCTGGGTATGCAATTCATTTAATGTTTTGTATGGGTTTTCTCTCAAGGCTGATGCAACCACACATACCACTGCGGCAAATGGAAAAGAGTAATCTGGAGGCAGATAGAGAGAAGACTTTTGAATGTGGTCAGTGTGGCAAATGTTTTAGTAAAGCAGCAAATCTAAAACAACACAGGAGAACACACTCCGGAGAGAAGCCTTTTGAATGTGACCAGTGTCACAGATGTTTCAGTCAAGCAAGCACTCTAAAGCAACATAAGAGAACGCACAGTGGTGAGAAACCTTTTGAATGTGACCAGTGTGGCAAATTCTTCCGTCATTCAGGAAATCTAACCCAACATAAGAGAACACACAATGGGGAGAAGCCCTTTGAATGTGAAAAGTGTGCCAAACGTTTTAGTAAAGCATCACATCTGACGAGTCATAAGAGAACACACAGTGGGGAGAAGCCTTTTGGATGTGATCAGTGTGGCAAATGTTTTAGTAAAGCAGGAAATCTAACACAACATAAGAGAACACACAGTGGAGAGAAACGGTTTGAATGTGACCAGTGTGGCAAACGTTTTGGTAGAGCATCACATCTAACGAGTCATAAGAGAATACACAGTGGTGAGAAACCTTTTGAATGTGACCAGTGTGGCAAACGCTTTAGAGAAGGAGGTCTTCTAACAAGACATAAAAGAACACACAGGGGGAAGAAGCCTTTTGGAAGTGACCAGTGTGGCAGATGTTTTAGTGAAGCAGGAAGTCTAAGCAAACATGAAATAACATACAGTGGAGAGAAACCTTTTGAATGTGACAACTGTGGGACATGTTTTACTCAAGCAGGAAATCTAAGACAGCACAAACGAACACACTGCTCGGAGAAACAATTTAAGTGCGAGCAGCCTAATGATTCCTATAATATCTATGAACTTTTAAGCGACATTACGAAAATCAAGAAGGAAAAGTTATGACAGTTTGCCTTGTGGCAGATGTTTATTAAGATGCATCAAAATAGTGCACAAGGGAAAAAGTCTTTTCATTGGAAGCGTTGCATGAATACAACAGACAACATACATGTAATTATTCCCGCCATATTTCTGTCGCTCGAACAAGACACTCGTGTCCAATAAACACAAACTGATACGGACTGACAAATCAGCCTTACAATCTGCGTCTCGCTTTTTTATTCGGATAATTAAGAGTGTTATGGATTGTCGATCTGTACAGATTGTAAAAGAGGTAGTCGGTCCGTTGAGTGTACGTTGAGAAGACGGTAATATGTCTATTACGCGTTATATAAGCGTTGTGCAAACTGATAACAGGGTTCTAAACAGTTTTAAAGGGTCCTATTATGCCTCGTTCGTAAAGTGCGTGCAGGAATGATAGGTTTTAATTGAAACGTCGACAAACCCAGACTAGAGTCGGCCATGCTACAGCCACTGGACAATCACCCAGAAAGACAGAGAGATCGATATACACGAAAGGGAAGACGGCAATGTGTCTATTACTCGGTCTATAAGCGTTGTGCAAAACTGATAACAGGGTTGTAAAAGCGTACTCGCCAAGACAAAAGCAAAGCGATCGAAAGAGATATATGTATATTAGTCGTTCTATAAGCGTTGCGCAAACTGCAAACGGGCCGTATTCGACTGTGTACGGACCGACTGGTACGTTTACTAGGGGTGGCGAATGGTATCTAGAAAAACATGTGTCTTGGAAAGTTTTGGCCAGATCTCGGAATCTTGGAAGCGTCTTTTATGAGTCTCGAAGTCTCGTTTTTTGCGTATTTTTCTGGCGTCCCAGAGTCTCGAATTTTTTGCCGAAGGTCTCGGAGTCTCGAAATTGTCCTTTTCCCGTTTGGTTTTCAGGAGTCGAGTTTTTTTGCTTTTTGTTTTTTGTTTTTTGTTTTTTAGAGTTCTAGGGCAGAACTCATCGTAATGAGCGAGGAAAGACAGTGTCGCACAACTCGCATATTTACTCGGCTTTCTGTAGATGCCACGCATGCTCATTTGATCAGGTTTCCACTCACAAGAAAGTTGTGACATAGGATCTAGAATGAAGCGGCGTACTGTTTCTAATTAAAACATCTAACTACATACTTTGTACTATGCGGCGTTTGCTTACCGTGTGTTTTGCTTTTGTTGATCCCTTCCACTTAAGGTTACTCCGAACCTTCGCGGGTGTCTTCCCGTGTCCTCCGGGAAAAAATTCGTATACGAGCCATTTTAAAGGAAAGCATGGCAAACTATATATTGTTGGAAAGCTTAATAAATGTAGATTTCGGAAAAAATATGAATTACCAGTTTTTTTAGTTCCACAAAAGAAAATTGCCAAAATGACCGCGAAAATGACCATGCATCATTTCGGCAAACAAATGAATTAATAGAGTAGCAAAATTCGGCAGATTTCTGTGAAATTTGGCCTGAACATTCCTTAGATGTTGTGAAACAAAAGTGTGTCGGGGATTTTTGAAATTTATAATATTTCACCCGTGGCGATCCTCAATGCAATGCCCATCGCGCATTCTTGCTGCTCGAACTGGGAGGACCCGCACCGCTTCCAGACGAGGTCTAGGATTGGTCGAGGAGAACAATAGGTAAAGAACGAAACAATAGCCCTAACCCTGATAACAATAGACGGGGCAGGTTATAGGGACCAATGAAATTAGAGGTTTGGAACCGTGCAGGTCTACCGCTCGAACTTGACAGATTAATTAAACAATAACCAGTTAGAATATCGAAAAATGCTGGCGCACTTTTGATGATTGATCCTTTGTGATTAACACTGTGCAGTTATTTTGCCAACGTGCTTGGATTTGATACCCTATTAATTCAATTGAATGACACGTGGTCATTTTCGTGGTTGTTTGCGATTTTCTTTTGCGGAATTGAAGAAACCGGCAATTAATATATTTTTTCTGAAATCTACATTTATTAAGCTTTCCAACGATATATAGTTTGCCATGTTTTCCTTTAAAATGGCGCGCATAAGAATTTTTTCCCCGAGGACACCCGCGAAGGTTCGGAGTAACCTTAAGTTAGTAGTAAGTGACTTCAACTACATGAGCTGTGCGTCGTACTGTCCTTCATACGTCTTTCTCCCTTACCGGCACCGTTAGTTGCCGTTCTTATTTACCTTGCAATGTATCTCATGCGCATGCTACACAGGCTAGAGAAGCTCATTTCAGTCAAGGATAAAAAAGTTACGATTAATTGATGGAGCCCGAACCAACTGTGGAATTGCACGGATTTTAAGCATCCTTTTGATGAACATTTACTACATTTAGATATTTTCAGGAGCAGCAATTATTTATAGTCTGTTTCCTTAGAATATGAATTAATCCACCATAAACTCCCACTCCTTTTGTATCAGGCCACCGTTGGTTTGGCGCATTTACGCTTTTTACTTTCTTCTTACATCATAATTGTGTTACTGGTGATATCTGCGTGGAAGCCTTAGAGATCGTCTTCTGGAAGTACTTGCACTGTTACCTTCTCTTGCATGTGTGTCATTTTTTTTTTCGAACGTTCACTGAAGTACATCAGTAGCAGTTTGTAGTAGCATTTAAAACAAGCTAAGAGAATACCACACTCCAGCAAGCCGATTGGAAAATACTCAACGGCCCCTTTCAACAAATATCAATCAAAGGTAATCTAACAATCCAACTGTCGAGCGACAACCCATCCAGCTCCCGTAAGCTCCTAGAGCAGTACTCCGTTATATGTATTTCCAAAGGCGGTGTGCTGCTGGTTCTCTAAAACTCTGGACCCGTTCCAGACAAGAGAAAAGTATGGCTTTGTGACCCTGTTCCAAACAAGTTCGACCCTCTTCTAAATATGGAGACATGGGAGGTTTGACTTCATTGTAAATGGGTGTCTTATGACTACATGTAATACGGCTTAACCCACTGACGCCCAATGCGCCCCTATGCGCCCTAGAATGAGCAGGCGTCTTGTTCCACTTGTGACGTCATCAGTTTAAATGACCCTGAAAAGCTCTGATAGCCAGTCGATGCAACGCAAAAAGATCTTGTAAACGATGCCTGAACGACAATGATCGGATCAAGTAAACCTGAGTAACAGCCAGAAAACCACGGAACTTTTACCTCAAAAACACAAGAAAATCATGGCCTTCCCACCGACTGCTACTTTTGGCCAACTCTTTCGTTTTCAAACGAGCTTTGAGGCCAAACTTTTCTCACCACCAGAAACCATGGTCGTATGGCTAACTCGACAGCAAAAAGCGAAAATCGAAATGAGAACGAAAGCAACGGGCTTGTGCGCTAAATCTCGAAGAGCCGTAGACGGATCTCAAAATTTTGAATTGTGCGCATGCCCGAACTCAAAATGCTAGAAAATGTCCTGAAACCGAAAGAAACGGCAACTGTTCGTGCTAGAAAGCACTTTTCGCGAGAATTGGGACGAAATTGGATCAAACAGGGCTAAAAAGGGCCATTTGCTGCATAAAAGTACCATTTTTTCGAAGTCTGCCGGGTGTCGATGGGTTAATATGATGTGAGTTTTCAGTCCGATTCAACTAGGAACTCTGACCTATTTAATTTCTGGCATATTTTTCAGAGTGCAACATGCTATGGAAAACATACAATTATATTAATTGATTCAGGTTTATTAATATAGAGCGCACGAAAGCTCATCAAAGCCACGCTCAGCTAAACACAGTAGGTGACAATGGAAGGAGGGCTAACTACAAAGTGCATTCAGAAACCCTGACACCCGTTTCGCTTTCATGCCGTTTTTGCGTTGCTAGTATGCTTAAGTGGAAACCATTTTTTCTAAGCGAAATGTCGTTTTACTGTGCGACACACTCAGGTCGCTCGCGCAAGGAAATGTTTTTTGGCCCCGCCTGAGCAAGGAACTGAGAGTCAAATAAAGCTAATAAAAGCTAATTAAGCTTGCGCACAGGCTCTCTTGTTGGGAAGTGGCAAGTGGAGAAGCCGCGAGCATGGCTTTCTTGCAGGATTACAGATAAATTATGTGAAATTATGTAAGAGTGGGAAACGACATCAGATTTTATAACCTTTTGAATATTTTGTAAAATAGCAAAAGAAGAAGTAACTAGTACAAATAATTAGACGTACTCTTTTGAAGAAACGTATAAAACTTACTTACATTTGCGCTTTCGTCGTTTTTTTTTTTTTTTTTTTTGCACCCCCAACGGTGAAAAAAACCGTTGGTAGATGAAGCAAGACTCTCAGATAGCTTTAGTAGCTTTAGATGAAGCAAGACTCTCAAAGAAAAGTTTGCAGCAGCAGCAGCAGCTAGACTGGCTAATAGCCCTGCAGGATGGATATGTTGAGAGCGCGTGACCTTGAGTGCCCGGTTGTAATTGGCCGAAAAAGGTCGAAATGTTAATTCATAACTAAATAGTTAGCACTTATACCTGGATCCAAGGCTCCCAATTAAATTTTTTTTTCTCACTAAAATGCGATCTCCAGACCTTTCGATTGTCGCGTCTCCGGCTCGGTTTTGGTGTAACTAAGTCTCGGTCTCGGATTTCTCAGCCCTGAGTCTCGGGCTCGGATTTTCTAAAATCGTTGAAGTCTCAGGCTCAGATTTTAAAACAAGGGTCTCGGCGTCTCGGCGAGTCTCGGATTTTACCATTCGCCACCCCTTTTACTGTCCGTACAAATTATATGGAGCGAAACGACACTCGGACGGTCCGTCACAGTGAGTTAATATCGGACAACCTTCGAACAAGAACCGGCCCGTTAACAAAGCCATTAGTTACCTGATCTCCCCACCCAACCCCGGATACTGAGTAAACCGAGCAATTTCTCAAAATAGAATGCCAGACACTTCATAGTTATAGTAGAATAGATCAACAGCTCTACATGCGCATCAGTATTGATCGCATCATTTCACAGGTACCCCAAGCTCTATGGGAGGTATACATGTGTGCCGTGTGAAATTTTGTTCAGAGTTGTGTCAGTGTTGTAACTCGAGTGTCACGGCGACCGTTGCGTAACAGCGAATTTATAAGGATGTCAAGGATTTGTATGGAAAAAAAACGATTCCTATTTCAATTTAAAAATACGAACGAGTTTTGAGTAAATCCCTACCTGAGCTCCTCTGCCTGTTTACTTGTCTTCTGTGTGGTTTCCGGAACGATTTGGAGCGAGTCCAGTGAGTTTTAGTTTCATTGCTTTCTCTACATTATCCTTTCCAAATCTACCGGCCATCGAAAGCTTTTATGTAAGGCATGGGTCGCATTGGAGGAAAGTTGTCAAAATTTCTGGCAAAAACGAGCTATAAGGGGAAAACTTTGAAACTGCAACCGGAAAGAAAATTTTTGCAGTCATCGTGGGAACTAAACCACACAACAATGAAAACACCTGAAGTTTGGGACTAAGACAGTCTTTATTGACAACTAATTAAATGATTAATAGCACAATATACAAAATAATTAAATAGCTAAAACTACACTCCAGCACCAACGAAACTAAATCAGTACACTACAAAATACAAGCACAGTAAACAAACAGACGGTAGGCTGTCAGGATAATAATGATAATAAGATACCTGGGAGGGCAGGGCGGGAAAACTGCTAACCAATAAACATATAATTGTGCTGTGTGCTCGATAGCCGCAACACTGAGCAAGTGAAGCGCGGGGCTAAATCTAAGGTTATATACCCGAGTGATGTAGTTTTACAAGTGTGCTGTAGAATCCCAAAATACATACTATCATGCAACTTACTTGAATAGTAAGATCACTAGACAGTAGTGATTGCGACACTAGCTAGTTGACCTTTACTCGACCTGAAATCCAAGACTGCCTTACTTCCAATGCTTAAGTTTGGGATTTAGAGGAGCATCACCCGAGACTGATGCTGCCCCTAAACCACACAACAATGAAAATACCTGAAGTTTGGGACTAAGGCAGCCTTTATTGACAACTAATTAAATGATTAATAACACAATATACAAAATACTTGAATAGCTAAAATGACACTCCAAACCCAAAACGTGGAAGTGGAGTTGTTATGAGTGTGGTGAAAGTATAGCCTTAGCGAGGACATTGATAGATTGTAAACGAATAGAAAGTGGAACTGTAAGGTAAAGGAGCACGGCATCGGAATGCCAGTCGCCTAGCATCTTGATGAGCTCCACAGGGACGCCCGCTTGGAAGGCAAAGAAAGCCCCACCTCTTCGGAAAGAGAGGCAGGCATATTCCCTGGCATATTCTCTGGCTGGAAGAGCTTAGGAGGCAGTTAACCCTAAATTTCGAAAAAAAGTTGATAATCCGTCAAATTTTAAAAGACGTCTACAAAGAAAGTTTATTATATTGTATTTCTAATTCCAAAGTTTTTTTGGCAAAATTTGAAAACCCCGCCAAAAATTTGTGTTTTAATTAAAAGAGGTCATTAAAAATGGCCTTAGTAACCATTGTTTACAGTTTGTTGATTTCGGTTGCCATGGGGTCTATATATGTACCCTGGTTTTTGTAAAAACGATCCAAATTTGCTCCTCTGTAATCCACAAGTCCGTCATTTTCTTATGCCTTTCCAATTTTCCTACCCAGAAGACTTTGCATGATTTACGGGCACGTTTTTTTCTCCGAGAGTGGAAATTGCGAGTGTGTTGCTGTGTGTTATCAAGGTTGTATTCGGTTATATTTTGAATTTGTCGATGGAAGGAGAGGAAGAAAACTGTAGAAAAAGAAAAGGGAAGTTTAGGTCGTGTCGGAGAAAAAAAAGAAAAGGTTTCCACGGCAAAAAAGCATGGGAAATGCGAAGGGAAACAAACACAGATGGGAATCATGAAGCAAGCGAGGAGTCACGCGAGGAGCCACAACCAAGCACATCCAAGGCCAAAAGTGAGTACGATGATTTTTTAGATCGGACTGCGCCAAAGAATATGTCAGAACTGAAGCCAAGGAACAGTTCTTTTAAGGATTTGGAGAACGAATTCGCAGTAAGCACGCGTTCTCAAACGGGTTCTTCAGGAATGCCGCAGAGCATCGAGGAACATGAGAAAGCACATGGCTTCAAACTGCAAGATGCCGAGCTGCTATCTCACTGTATTAGCAAATCAGCTCTTTGCAGCTCATGTAAGAATCCAAAATCCGAACTTCAGCTCTTCCAAGAAAACTCTAACCGTGATGGCCTTGCTGAAACGTTGTATTTAAAATGCTCAACTTGTGATTGTATCACCCCTTTACAAACAAGTAAGAGGCTTGGTGGTAAAGGTGGTGGGGCTCATGAAGTGAACAGGAGGTCTGTGCTGTCTTCCCATCAATGGGGCCGTGCTGGTTTGGCAAAGTTTTGTGCTGGTATGGAACTTCCACCTCCAGTTACCAAGAAGGCATACAACCAGCGCATGAAAAAAATTGAAAAGATAGCTGTCAACAATGCTGAGCAATTGATGTGCGAAGCAGCTGAAAGGCTCACTTAATTGGTCTCCAGTGAGGAGGAGGACAGTGTGGTCGAGATCAATGGCCAATAAACCACTAAAGTTGCTGTTTCTATAGATGGAACTTGGCAAAAAAGAGGGCACAGCTCTAAGATTGGTGTAGTTTTTGCTGTGTCAGTAAGAACAGGAGAAGTCCTTGACTAGGAGGTGAAATCACTCATTTGCAAAGAATGCTCATCTCATGAACACTGTGATAAACAATCACCTGATTATCTAGCATGGAAAGAGTCCCACAGGAGGCATTGTGAAGTAAATCATCAAGGTTCCTCTGAAGAAATGGAGTCTTTAGGGGCCATGGACATATTTTCTCGCAGCATTGAGAAGCGAAAGCTAGTGTATTCGACCGTTGTCAGTGATGGCGACAGTAGCTGTTTTGGCAAAGTCAAATCAAAAATGGAAGAACTCTATGGTGAAAGCTATCCAGTTGTTAAAGAGGAGTGTGTGGGACATGTCCAAAAGAGACTGGGCACAGCCCTTAGCACCTACAAGAAGAATATGAAGGGGCAAAAAATGTCAGATGGTGGAAGAGTGGACGGAAGGGGTCGCCTCTCTGGCAATGTCATCGACAAGATGCAGAAATATTATGGCAGAGCCATAAGAGAAAACTCTGGGGATTTGGACAAAATGAAAAAAAGTATCTGGGCAATTTTCCACCATATGATTAAAGATGAGTCCTCTCCACTTGAAGAGCAGCACAAGCTATGCCCGAAAGGTGAAGACACGTGGTGTAAATTTTGGAAGGACCGAGCATTGTACAAAGAAGACAACCGCCTTCCCAATGTTTTTATTGAAGAACTTAAGTCTATTTTCACTAGGCTTACTAATGATGACTTGTTAAAAAGATGCCTACAGGGGCAAACTCAAAACAGAAATGAGAGTGTCAATGGGCAGCTGTGGTCAAGGTGCCCTAAAAGCAGGTACTGTGGAAAGCGACATGTGGTTATAGCTGTGTGTGAGACTGTAGGAGTGTTCAATACAGGGGCAGCTAACAAGGCAAAACTGATGAAGTCATGTGGAATTTCTCCTGGCTGAAATATGCTAAAAGCTTTAAGAAACGAGGATAAAGAAAGAATTTTGTCTGCGGCTCACAAGGTCAGCTCTAAGTACCGAAAGCGAAGGCAGGAAATCAGGTCCAAGCGAAAATCAAAGGCTGACAAGCTGTCCTATCAAGCTGGGGCATTTGGCACAAGCTCCAAACCAGAGGCAGATGGAAAAGGAAAAGGAAAAGAGAAGAAGAAGCAACCCAGAAAACAGGCAAAGACAGTTTCTTTACCCGCTGAGCTCGCCACAAGTGAAATTGAAATTATGTTTGTGGCCCCAGAATTGGAGTTTGTTGCTGCCCCCAGGAAAAGATCAGAAATGCCTGATTGAACTGGTTTGTTCCTCTGTTTTATAGAAAAAAACTTTAGAACCTTCAATGTGGACAATTTGGACTGCTTGTATTAAGTTAGATTATGATTGGTGTCTTCTTCGGGAGCATCTACTGTTCAAAGACTCTGGATAGAACTTTATATGGCAATTTCTCAAATGTACATATGTTTACACTCAGGGTACTTAAACAAGCACAGTTTGCTTGCTTTTTAACTTTTTGAGACGAAATTTTCTGTAGTTGTTTCTAAAATAATGCTCTGTGCAATGAATTATGGATTTTCTAATTTATCACAAACTGTGGCCGTTGCCATGGAAACATGGATACCAGGCTTTAAATGCCGTAAACATGGAAGAAAAAAAAGTCAGTAATTCATTGCAAAGAACATTGCATTTTGATTATGTACAGCAATTTTTAAGTCAAATGAATTAATATTCCCCAAGAAATCCTTGTTTGTACATGACAGCCTTTGGTTTGTTTACTCAGGTTGTCATGGAAACGGTTGGCTGTCATGGCATCAAAAGTATTTAAATAAGTACTCCTGTTGACATTGCTTGCATCTGCCAAGTTTGGTCTTGTTTGGCCCATTCAGGAATAAATTATCAATTTTAGTCTATTTTCACTGATTTAGGGTTAACTGCCTCGAGGGAACGGCATGACCAGTAAAAGACATAGCCCGTTTGATGGCCGTGACAGGGCAAAGGGGGGACCCTGGGATTAGGGGAAGAGGAAGTTGCACCACCCGCTCACGAAACTGGATCGTTTTGCTCCAGCGAAGAGTGATCAAGGAGCCCCAGGGGTAAAATTGGAAATCCGACCGCAAGAGCTGCTGGGCAGGATCAAAAGCCCGAGAAGATTTAGCTAACAGATGGCTTTTCCGTAACATACCAAAAAATGACAACAGGCAGATAGCCCAGAATGACGCATCAAAGCTAGAGCGCATATTTAATAGGGAGTAAATTTGTAGCAAAAGGTCTGGGTAATAGGGGCCTTCTGGGAGGGTGGTTCACCCTTTAACCCGTTGTATACCGGTTAAAAGGGAACGTAGAGGCCAATTGTTGGTGAGAGGGTTGGGGAGGTTAAATTCCTTGTGCAAAAGGCCAATTATATTAAGGTGATTAGGAATGGATGAGGGCTTAAGGGATCTAGCAAGGAATGCAGCATATTGACAGAGGTGTGCAGATTGAGCAGGGAATGGAATCCCAAAATGCATACTATCATACAACTTACTTGAATAGTAATATCACTAGACAGAGGGTCCACAATAGGTTTGGCGGGATGCGGGATTTGGCTAATTTTTGTGGCGATATTCGGGATGGGAGCTGAAAACAGGAGCGGGATGCGGGAATTTCAATTGAGAGCGGGAGCGGGATTTTGTGCTTTCAAGGAGTCGGGATGCGAGAATTACAAGGGAAAAGCAGCGGGATACCGGCGTTATTTGAATTTTTACGAGACTGGATGATTTTACCAGGGCAGACTGATACAAATGTATCCTTTGTGGTATGAAGTGTGTCGGCTTTCAAGCAATGAATCGGCCAAGGCAGAGTAGCCTGAATGTCAAACTAGTATGAGTCCTTTTGTGGTGTTTTGTGTTGATTTGGGAGATTTCTATTCTCGTCACTTTCATCACAAGAAAGAGGTATCAAGTCACATGTCGTGTTGCATTTCTTGGCGTTGTCTGCGTTCTTGACTTTTCCGAGCCTTTCCATTGAGCGTTGTTTGGAACAGCTATGGTTGGTCTATCCGGTATGGCAACACCGGCGGACGGTAATGTAACAACGGTCGCCGAAAGCGAGGTATTTGACATCACAAATTTTGCTGCTATATATGATGAAACGAGTGCAAGCAGGCATGCCTTTCTTTGAAAAGAACACTTCCAAGCAGAGATTTTCTGATGGCAAGTAAAGACACTGAAAGCTTTGAAAACTGTTAGCTGAGTCGACTTTTACAAATCCTTTCTACATTTCATTGTGCAGACCTCATAACTGGACCGATCTTGTATGACCTTTGTGCCCCTAGCCTTGTCTAAGGATACAACCTATTTTTATACAGCTGGGTGTAGAGAAACAATGTGGAGAACACTTTTGTGTCTTAGGAGCGCACCTACCTTCAGATCAAAACTCCGACGCGCTAACCACTGCACAACTACCCCTTCTTTAAAAATTTTGAACGGAAAGAGAGTCATGTCATAAAGACATTCAGTTGGTTGTCTTCCAAAAAAAGCAGGACAGAGAGTACATAGCAAACAATCTTTGTCAATCTTTACTTTTCACTAATACCTGGACAAGATAAGGTAAAACAGAATAACACAAACAAAACACACGTTAATGTCATTAGTGGCGATATCGAGACCACAAAAATGTCGACCATAAAAACGTATCATGTTTGTCTGCTATCCGTTGTATAAAAACTTGTCTGCTACCCATAAAAAAAAAACTTGTCTGCTATCCGTTGTATAAAAGGTAAGTGATGTTTTCGTCATGAAAAGAGAAAATTAGTTAAAAATTTGGGCGGGATCGGGATTTCGACGTAAAAAAGGGCGGGACGGCGGGATTAACAAAAAAATAGGTGAGACGGCGGGATCTGAGAACCCTATTGTGGGCCCTCTAGACAGTAGTGTTTGCGACACTAGCTAGTTGACCTTTACTCGACCTGAAATCCAAGACTGCCTTACTTCCAATGCTAAAGTTTGTGATTTAGAGGAACATCACACGAGACTGATGCTGCCTTATTATAAATTGTTATTGAATACACCTAACGTCAATTGAAGTATACAAGTTGCACACAAGAGTAAAACCCCAAACTGCGTCCTGTTGAATTAAAGGCTTGGCGATTATTAAATAATGTGTCTATTCTTCAAAAAATCTGCAACAGCTTTTCTGTATGAAAGAAACGAATGTTATTCGTGGTCAGCTCTTCGTCCTGTGTAATCATGTTTTGATTTTTCGACTTTTACGATCGATCCAGAGGGACCACAGCTATTGATCGTTTTCATGTTCGCTAATCCTCCGAAGTAATGGCACTGGAGGAATGAAAGCTACACGTAAGAATATTAAACAAATATTAAAATAGGAACTTTTCCTTTTGCTCCTGAACCTGAGCGGTTTCTATTATTGATAGCCTGTGTGCAGACGTCTTTTATCCGTCCTATTTCTTTTCCTTTCCAAAATAAATGTAAACCGCTATATGTTGTTTGTTTATTCAAACATACATCTAAGAAGTTATTCATACATTTCTTCAAACAAAATAGCTAATAGGATGCGCTACAGAATCGATACAAAAACTTCAATGGACTATATCACGTGAGGTGTTGTGTGACAGAAATACTGCGAGCGATTGCGAGCAGACTGGGTGCTAGTGTGTTCAATATGGCGGCTCACATTAAATGTGAGCCGCCATATTATTATTTATTAGCCTGTGACCCATACGGCTTCAATTGGGCTTCTGCATTTTAAATCCTCCAAAAAAAAATATCTTGACACTAAAACTTCTAAAGGTATTCTATTAGAAATTGAATATACGTGTACACCTGTAATCCTCAAGAATCCATTAAAATGGGCATTTATACTAGAACCCAAAACAATGAAACAAAGGAATGTTAATGAAATGATCTACTGCCAATATGAAAATACTGAATCAGCCAGCCTCGTGGGACAAGTTCTAAATCACGTACCGGTATTGCTTTTAAGCAATCCAACAAACTATTTAATTGTAACTACCATTATCAGGAAAAATGAATACGTGTACAGGAGATACAAGTACATTACAAACAAGGGCACGAGGAACACATTTATTTTATGAAATCCCTTCAGTTAAGAATAATCCTCAGCTAAAACCAATACAATGCTCAACCAAAATTTACCCTCTGAAGAGCTATACTCTGAGAGGTTATAAATTTTGTGTACACCTCAAGGGAACTTGTGTCTGTTATGTAGATCGCACCTCATGACAACGTTTTCAGGTATGACCAGCTCTTCAGAAAATGTCTGCCTGGGATACTTGTAGCATCAAATTGTAATTTATACCGCAAGATGTTTGCAATGCCACTGAAAGTTTTTGCTTTCATCTCTGATTAAAGAGGTTATATTTGTAAGACTTTTTGAGCAACATTATTACATTGCAAAAAAAAAATAGATTAGACATCACTTTCGATCAAAGCACAGGCAACATACTGCTGGGGGTGACCCTATGATGCACTAGCATCCCATCCAGGGGGGAGTAGCAATACAATGTACTCTCAGTTGCTTCATTCAACAGAAACTGGGTTAAGCTCCAGCTGTGTGGGCCTCCTATGACTTGTGTGCGACTTTCGGAAGGTGTAAACTGCAGGTTGTAGGTTGCAGGTTGCAGGTTGCAGGTTGCAGGTTGCAGGTTGCAGGTGCAGGTTGCAGGTTGCAGGTTGCAGGTTGCAGGTTGCAGGTTGCAGGTTGCAGGTTGCAGGTTGCAGGTGCAGGTTGCAGGTGCAGGTTGCAGGTTGCGGGTTGTAGGTAGAGGGGTGCAAGTTGCGGATTGCAGGTTAATTACAAAGTAAAAAGCAGTTAATTAAAGGATAAAATTAAAGGAGTAAGAATGGCTTCAATTATTGTGTAAAAATTGTCCTTTTTATATGAGAAGGCATGCCATAAAAAAGTCTCCCAAGTAGCTTAGTTAGGACGAAGGAAAATCAAACGTTGAACAAAAGAGACTTGGCAAAGACAGAGGTGTCATGCCGATGGGGTCCTACAGTTTTACCAGGTTTTGTTCAGCAGGTTAAATTTTGCATCTTTGTAGGTCCGAGAGCAGCATTTTTGTTGTATATCATCACCAATCCGAACCAAATAAAACCCATGATTAACACGTGATAAGCCGATAACATCGTCAAAAGCAACGAGTTTCAAGAATTTGTTTTTGCATGAGCGCTTCTGTGTCTTGCTTTAATAAGCGTAAATTTGTTGCGGATAAAAAGTGAACGTGCTAATACTTTCACACGGTTGTGGTTAAAAATGTACACGTTGCGCTTGTATAAAAGCGAATGAAATGCCTCAGACAAAAAAAAAACCACTCAGATGTTTTCGGAACCAGTGTCGAAGTATCAATGGCAATCGAAAGCTAGCTTGACGGGCTGCAAAATTGCCAAACGAGAAAAAAATTTGACCCCAAATTTGGCCTCAAACTCTACTTTACAATAGTGTTTGAAGAACATTCTGAAAAGAAACATTTCAAAGTTCAAGGTTGTAGTTTTAATGTTCCTATAGTTTACTAAGCAAGAATGTGCGAATACACAATAATGTGCAGCATGTTTGATTACTTGCACTTTGCACAACATATCGAATTGAAATTAAGTTGAAATGTTAATTTTAGTTCTGCAAGGTGACTGGTTTTTGGCTTGTTAATATAACTGGATTTTGTTTGCATTTATGATGCAAGCTTACTGGTAATTTCAATAAGTTCACATTATACATTAGCAGTTAAATTAATGCCCGATCTTGTAATCTTTACAATCCTGTGATCGATTCATTCTATTGTTATTATTAAAACCGCCTGTCTTAATACTTGTATGTATTACACCAATTAAAAATGTAATGGTAATTGCAGAACTGAAGATGACAGCAGTTTGTCGAAACATGTTTTCGAAACTTACAACTATCGTGATTTTTCCTAAAATTGTCAACTCCACGGACTTAAAAATCTCAGCATTTTCGGGAAATTTAAAGTGGGTGGCGGTTGATCTCCATTATGGCCTCGAAGTATCATCGCCAATAGCTAACGATTAAACCGCACCTTTCACCTAATATTTCCATTCCAAATTGGAAGTGTGGCGTGTCTGCGAGAACACATTGAAACGGTTCCGCAAACTTTCATACCAAGAGTCTAGTCCAGTTCAAGTTTCTCATTACCAAGGTTTCTTTACAAATGAAACAATTCGGATTTTCTTGAAGAAATTTAAGTAGAAACGTACCATGTAAAGATCATAGATCTTCTGTTTGAAAAAATATATATAATCGCAACCTGCAACCTGCAACCTGCACCTGCAACCTGCAACCTACAACCTGCAACCTGCACCTGCAACCTGCAACCTGCAACCTGCAACCTGCACCTGCAACCTGCAACCTGCAACCTGCACCTGCAACCTGCAACCTGCAGTTTACACCCTCCGTCCGACTTTACCTTTCTTTATCTTGCCTAAAATATAAACTGATCATCAATTGCCAGTATTAGACAAGACTCTTTAGGTTTGTTTTAAACCTCTACTCCAATTTGTTTTATTTCAAAAAATATTAAACGAAGGATGAGCTAGCAAAACTTGCTATTGGCAAAGCAGCTGTATGAAGTGTTTCATTCTGATCCATAAATGAGGAAAGTTCAATGTGTATGACTTGTATGAATTTGAATGGGATCAAATAACATCTGCATAATCTGAAGTATTATGCATATGGAAATCCCTTATTGAAAGAGGAATGTAATAAATCCCCTGAACTGTTTTTTCGAGAACAGATCAACAAAAGGAGGTTCAGGATTTTTTGAGATGTTTTAGATGTGTACATGTATTCATAACTAACAGGATGGTTGCCAAAAATTTTACGGAAAGAAATATATATATAGAAAGAGACATGCAATCCTGATGGACCACAAAAAGAATGTTCTTGAGCAGGGGAAAACGTGCTTGAGAGATGATGGGTAACCTTGAAGGTCAGAAACATATAAAGGAACTTCTCATCTAGTTGATAAAGAATTGTTAATTCCTCAAGTGTATTCCTTTTAGTTACCATATCTCAAAACTAGCTTGAGCAAACAGTAACATGATTTAGCAGTTACTTAATAAACGAAGAAGCATAGTATTTGCCTCTCACAGATCTCAGCTTCAGAGTAACAAAGTTATGAGGTGAAATACTTCTCAGAATTCATAGTGCCATTCAACACTAGTAGTGGTATTAAAGGTACAGCGTACTTGTGAAGTTGGTGGTATACATCTAATTGGGTTCAGTTAATAAATTGATTGCGGTCTTCATTAATTATCCAGTCTGTAGTTGATGTTTAGCGACTCGGGTGATTATTTATTGCCTGGGGGAGGAGTCTGAGAATTCTTGGCATTTCCTTGACATTGAGATGCATGAAAGGGGGGTCACTCAATTACGCTAAGACAAATAGGGGTGTGTGTCAAATTTGAAGCCATCAATTTTCTTGTTGTAGGATAGTGACAAGTTTTGTGATTTTTTTTTTGCGCATAATAGCTTAAAAATTTCATAGCTCGTGGCATATTTAGGTGTATTTCCAGCCATTTCCGAAAATCCTCGTATAAAAATTCATGTTATTACATAAAACTTTTAAGCTTGCCGTCAGTCCTTCCTACAGGTTTTCAGATCAAGATTTTGTTTTGCCCTTCGTATGCACTCTAGCTTCCTTAGGAGTTCTCTCAGAGGCCTTTGTGATCACTAACGTTTTGGTTCAGATAAGTTCTAACATGGTGCGACAACAGTGTTTGTTGATTCCAGTGTCAAGTAGTGGCTGTCAAATGTGAATTCCGCAATGTTTGTGAATTATAAACCTTGAATATCACAGAAAGGACCTACTGGTTTAATCGTGACTCAAACGGATTAACATTGGTTTTCTTTATATTTTTGCCCAACGTTTTCTGCAGACTTTTATACATACAAATGTGTCTAAAACTTACCCTGGCATATTCTGAGATTAGGAGCAAACAAACTTGCTTTAATCGAATTTTTAAGTGATATTCCACTTGATTCTCGTTTGTTTTTCCATTCGTTTTGTATCTTGAAGATGCAATTGAAATTCAGGCTATTTATGTACGATTTGTAGTGTCATTCACGGGGCAGTTTTTTGCACCGGTTGTTTATTCATCATCAAAGTTAGAAGGTGTTTGGTGAGAATTATCACATTTAAAACCTTCATTCATCTGAGGAAAAAATAATAGTCACCTTTAAGCCTACATTTTGCAAGTCAAACAACTGTATGCTACTCATGTTCATGTACTAATCCGCTAATATTATGTGAGTATATGAAGCTTAGCCACATGGATTGATGCATTTGCATAAGTGTACTTGTAGATTTCTTGCAATATTTTTTAGTGGCTTTTATTGCCCTCTCTAAGCACAAATGTTTAGGTAGTGTATGTGTTGTAGTTCAATTTTATCCTTGGTTCAATTTTTATTTTCTTTTGCTTTATATTCATTATCATATATTAACATATCAAAGAACAAGGAAAATAGAAATTGTTCCAAGGGTAAAATTGAACTACAACATATGCACACAACAGTGAATATGTCCGCTGGGTTTGGAGTCTGAATTTCTGTACGTTTTAACTTGCGATCACGCTCTCTTTTCAGTTCCCTGGGTAAAACATTCAGGCGGGAAAGATGAAGCGAAAATTAGAGCCTGATACAGTTCTTGTAAGCAACGACCTCCGCACCCCTTTTTATTGATTGACATTTAAAGCAAGAAGTAATCGAAATCACTTCTGCTGCTTCATATTCTGTGTGCAAATTTTTTCATTATGGCAATTTGAAACGTCCTTGAATCCTTTCTCATTTCAGGTGGTATCTGAAAATACTCTCTACGGCATTTGTGATCGATTGTCTGCGTGGAAACCGGCTTTCAACAAAACGCTGCCCCACCCCCCCCCCCCCCCACTGACCCCCTCTGAAATTCACAGAATTAATCAGAAATCGTTGTTGTTTATCATTCACAGTGGGAAACCGGTTGGTCTACGGTTTGTGCAAATGCTAAGCAAATCTCCTGAATGGAAACTTCCGTTCCAGATTAGCAGGTACCATTTGTGCAATTCGCTCTAATTTTCATAGTCTGGAACTAGTTAGCCTATTGGCGCAGGACCTGGAACTGCTAATCCGGTTGAGAACTTTGGATTACCTCCCAAGATGTTCTGTTTATTTTGGAAATTTTCCGGTCGGGCAAACCAAAATAGCCTTACCATTTACGGTCCAACCAAAACTTCCGGATTTTTTGTTGCAGGCAGCGTGTAGATACCCGGCCGCCGGGTACGGATGTTTCAAGACTAAATACCCGGCAGTGAATTAGAATTACCAAGCGATTCAGAAAGTATTTTGCTTTTGAAGTTGACGAGTTTTCTGTGCTCACCCTATAAAACCGGAATGTTTCCGATACCTGCATGTAGAATTAGTTGTCACTAGACCCTCTGGTCATCAGAAAAGGCAGGAAATCTTAAAAATTGAGTGTCTGCTCTCGAAACCAATAACGTCCGTAAAAACAAACGTTAATGACGTTGATGTTATTACTGTGGGTACTTACTTACGTTAATGTTGATTACCAAGGTTACTAGTCCAACAGAAATATAGTGGCTGATCCCCTCTTCCAACCTCTTCTCGATTTTCTCGGACAGAGAGTCTTAACTTATTTTTGGACAAGCCTGCACAGACTACTCACAACTGGTTCAGTATACATTGTATGATTGTGGCGTTCATGTGGCGAATGTGTGTGGTTTGGGCAAGGTGTTAGTATTTATCTATGAGATGCGATCATTATTAAGCGCAATTCTCCAACTCGCCGTTATTGAGGTCATAAGTTAATTGTTGCCGTGATAACAGGGAATGATTGTTGACGCCCGACAACTCAATTTGAACTCAAAAACTGTTGTGAAAACTGAAAAATTTTAAACGTTATTTCGCAAGTCTATTAAGACACTACAACTCGAGACTACGGTCGAAATGTACCTGTACACTGAACTCCATATTGGCTTATTTCAGTGCTACCAAACCGATTTCAGCGGGTTGGAATAAGGGAATGGACTACTGCCGGAGAGGTTCACAACACTGGATTCGTAAACAATACGCGTGCGGTACAGAAAGAACCAGCTCGCTCAACGTGAGTCGAAAAGTGGAGAAATATACAAAACCGTTAAGAAAGCTGTACTTCGTTTCCAAATGTTTCCAAAAATACGTTTTATGAACGGTTGTTTTCATAAGAGAATTACTTCACAGAAAATTTCATGAGATCTGAAGGTCGTCTCAGCTTTCTTCCGATTTTGCCAGCAAACTCACGGAATGCTAAAATTGACAAAATTTGAGAAACCCCATTTGCATGGTTTCTTTGTTGATTGTTCTGAAAACAAAATAAGCCCGCCCCACTGAGAACTTTACAGAATTAGTAATTGCAATGTCTGTCATAAGCTACCCGTGTAGTGTCAATTCTATAACCGATGTAGTTTTGGAGATATTAAAAGAAATGTACTGTTTGTTTTACTCACGAATTAAAATGGTCGAACCACGGTGTAGTTAATTCGCCATTTATTTTGTTTGCTCGTAATGTAATAAAAAGCCAGAAAAGGGATTTTGCATTTGTCCTAAGGCTCGAGTTGTAGTGTTTTAATAAACTTGAGAAATAACGTTTAAAATTCTGCAGTTTTCACAGCAGCTTTTGAGTTCAAAATTGGGTTGTTGCACGTCGACAAACTCGCTGTTACCATGGCAACAATTAAGTTATGACCTCAATAATGGCCATTTTCGAACCCCCCTTCCCTGGATATCTACTTGCATGGAAATTTTAGCTGGAGAGTCAAAATTTTTCATTTCCCACTTTGTTTGATTCTTACAGAGAACTGCGCTTAAGGAACGTCGAACTGCATATTGTTTCTTTGCTCCTTCACTTTGCTTGTTATCGTATGTAAAATAACTTTAAGGATAGTACAGCATTTTCTAGGATCCTGTAAGATCTTTAAGGATCCTGCACAAGATCCTACATAAGGATCCTTGATGATCGTTGCAGAATCCCCAGGGATCGTTGTATCATCCCCAAAGATCGTCGTAGGGTCCTCAAGGATCGTTGCAGGGTCCTGGAGGATCTTTAAGGATGATTGGTGGGGATCCTCAAGGTTCCCCCACAAGATCCTCACGGAGATCTTCAGACATTTAAAGATCCTTCTAAGATTTCCACCAGGGTATGCAATTCATTTAATGTTTTGTATGGGTTTTCTCTCGAGGCTGATGCAATCACACATACCGCTGCAGCAAATGGAAAAGAGTACTCTGCAGGCAGATAGAGAGAAGACTTTTGAATGTGGTCAGTGTGGCAAATGTTTTAGTAGAGCAGCAAATCTAAGACAACAGAAGAGAACACACACTGGAGAGAAGCCTTTTGAATGTGACCAGTGTGGGCAATGTTTTAGTCAAGCAAGCACTCTAAAGCAACATAAGAGAACACACAGTGGTGAGAAACCTTTTGAATGTGACCAGTGTGGCAAATGCTTCCGTCAAGCGGGAAATCTAACACAACATAAG
This sequence comes from Siderastrea siderea, assembly GCA_964030785.1. Classification (NCBI taxonomy): domain Eukaryota; kingdom Metazoa; phylum Cnidaria; class Anthozoa; order Scleractinia; family Rhizangiidae; genus Siderastrea; species Siderastrea siderea. Next base: position 23,836,621 of record OZ034967.1, read on the forward strand.
AGAACACACAGTGGGGAGAAGCCTTTTGAATGTGACCAGTGCAGCAAACGTTTTGGTAAAGCATCACATCTAACGAGTCATAAGAGAACACACAGTGGGGAGAAACCTTTTGGATGTGACCAGTGTGGAAAATGTTTTCGTCAGGCAGGAAGTCTAACGATTCATAAGAGAACACACAGTGGGGAGAAGCCTTACGGATGCGACCAGTGTGGCAAATGTTTTATGGAAGCAGGAACTCTAACAAAACATAAGAGAACACACAGTGGAGAGAAGCCTTTTGAGTGTGACCAGTGTGGCAAACGTTTTAGTAAAGCATCACATCTAACGAGTCATAAGAGAACACACAGTGGGGAGAAGCCTTTTGGATGCGATCAGTGTGGCAAATGCTTTAGTGGAGCAGGAAGTCAAACACAGCATAGCAGAGCACACAGTGGAGAGAAGCCTTTTGAATGTGATCAGTGTGGCAAATGTTTTGGTCAAGCGGGAAATCTAACGAGACATAAGAGAACACACAGTGAGCAGAAAACTTTTGGATGCGATCAGTATGGCAAATGTTTTAGAGAAGCAGGAAATCTAAGGAAACATGAAAGAATAGACAGTGGAGAGAAACGTTTTCAATGTGACAATTTTGGGAAACGTTTTACTCGAGCAGGAAATCTAAGACAGCACAAACGAACACGCTGTTTGGAACCTGACGATTCTTACAGTATCTATGAACTTTCAAACGACATTACGAAAATCAAACAGGAAAGTTATGACAGTACGCCTTGTGGGAGATAGTGAAGAAGTATTATCACCGGAAGCGTTGCATGAACACAACAGACAGCATTATAATTACCGCCATAATTCTGTTGCACGAACAAGACACTCATGTCCAATAAACAAAAACTGAAGCAGACTGACAAATCAGCCAATCTGTAACAAATATACGGTCTGTACAGACCGAAAGAGAAGTAATCGGTCCGTATACCGCCGTTAATTGTATGCGTCTCATTCGTTTTTTTTTTTTATTCGGATGATTTAGAGTGTTACGGTTTGTCGATACAGACCGTAAAAGAGGTAGTGGGTCCGTGTACGGTCCGTTAAGAAAGAGAGGACGGTAGCATATCCATTACTCGTTCTATAAGCGTTACACAAACTGATAACAGGGTTCTAAAGAGTTTTAAAGGGTTCTATTATGCCTTGTTCTTAAAGTGCTTGCAGAAATGATAGGTTTTTATTGAAACGTCGACAAACGCAGACGAGAGTCAGTCATGCTATAGCCACTCAACAATCACCCAGAAAGACAAAGCGATCGATAAACACGAAAAGGAAGACGGTAGTGTGTCTATCACTCGTTCTATAAGCGTTGTGCAAACTGATAACAGAGTTGTAAAAGCGGACTCGCCAAGACAAAAACAAAGCGATCGAAAGAGAAATATGTATATTAGTCGTTCTATAAGCGTCGCGTAAAATGCCCGTATTCGACTCTATACAGACCGACTGGTAGGTTTACGGTCCGTACAAATTATACAGACCGAAACAGCACCGTTACAGTGCGTTCATATTGGACAACCCTCTCTAACCGCCTCGTTAACAAAGCCAGATTATTGGGCCCATTAGTTACCCGATCTCCCCACCCAACCCCGGATACTGAGCAAACCGAGCAATTTCTCAAAACAGAACGCCAGACACTTTATATTTTCAGTAGAATAGATCAACAGCTCTACATGTGCATCAGTAATGATCGCATCATTTCACGGGTACCCCAAGCTCTGTGGGAGATACAGGCCATGTGAAATTTTGTTCAGCGTTCTGTCAGTGTTGTAACTAGAGCGTCACGGCGACCGTCGCGTAACAGCGACTTTATAAGGATGTCAAGGATTTGTTTTTAAAAAAAGAAGTCATATTTCAATTTAAAAATACGAACGAGTTTTCAATAAAAACAACCCCTGCCTGAACTTCTTTGCCTCTTTACTTGTCTACTATGTGGGTGCGGGAGCGATTTAGAGCGATTCAAGTGAGTTTTAGTTTCAGTGCTTTCTCTATATTATCCTTTCCAAATCTACCGGCAGTCTACAGCTGTTGTGGCACAGAAATAGTGCGAGCGACTGCTTTTATTGTCATTGTACTAAGAACAATTTTCACGACCCTCCGGCACCAGCGAAGCGTAGCACGCAGGCATGGCATACTTGTCGATTGCAAAGCACACACAAATATGTAGAATAAAGAGAAAAGAAAAACTCCCGAAATAAAGTGGCTGTCAACAAATAATAAAGCAATGGAAATTTTGGAGACGAGTGCAAAAGTCTCGTATACATTTATTTGTATTTCAAACCCTTAAAGTGATTCAATGCCCATGAAATTTACAGGGATAGTGCAATACATATTAGTCTTGAGATCAAGAATAATATAAAGATTTAAAAGAAAATCATCGACTAGTTCTTGAATGAAAGCTTCCGTAGCAAAGAAGTTACTTCTCTGTGTAAAATGAGCATATTAAAGACATTATTTCTGATTACATGATTTGAAATCTAGTGAAGCAAACCGGGTAAGACCTTCAGGATAAGTAGCTGTATGCTACAACTATGACATATGGTGAAAAGATTGTTTCAATCTGTCAGAAAAACGCTGGTACCGATAAACGCTGGTATTATTATTATTAAACAATAGAAAATAACGTAAATCTGTAATTTTTTACTGGAAAATATTCAACCCGATTTTTTTCGAAAACGCTACCATAGAATTTTTTCAAACTTTGCGGTCTTGAAGATCTACACCTATAGTATAAGAGACAGTAGGTCGTTTTTAAAGTTTAGGTCTAGATGTCGAAAAAATTGCTGATATACAAAAGTCATGACGTCATTGTTGCGTTGCTATGGTAACACCAATCAACACTACTTTTTTCACAAGTTCATTCAGTCTCTAGTAAATGTGTGAAGCAGCTTGTCTCACCGAGCTGAGACAGTAAAGTATTGGCCGTTCAAAGTTGGATTGGTGTGCCTCGGAAAAATCCACATGAGCCACCTTAACTTGTTAATTAAGGCTGGTTTTCACTAGCTACGGAGTCGGAGTCGTAAGAGCGCTTATGGCCTAGTGAAAATTAAAAATCGGAGTCGTAAGCGGAGTCATAAGCTGGACGGAATCGGAGTCGGAAGAATCAGAACGTTTCCATTTTCTTCCGACTCCGCTTACGATTCCGTCGCTTACGATCTAGTGAAAACCAGATTGTCGGAGTCGGAAGCAGAAGCAGAAGGATAAACCAATCACAGTGCTCGTTTTCACGCTTTGTCATTGGTTTAGCTCTTCCGCTTCTGCTTTCGACTCCGACAACCTAGTTTTCACGAGATTGTAAGCGATGGAATCGTAAGCGCAATCAAAAATTCTGCTTGCGACTCCATTGTTTGATTTTCACTAGATCATAACGTTCAATGCTCCTGATTAGGACTCCGACTCCGACTCCGTCGCTAGTGAAAACCAGCCTTTATAAATAACGGATTTACATCGCGCCTAGTGTAAATGTATTATTTATAGATAATGGATTTGCAGCACGCCATAAAGTGTAAATTAATTATTAACATATCGGTAATTTTACATTAACAAGAAAAGCCCCAGGGGCATAAGATCCCGCCGTTTTGCCCCACCCCTCATAGTGCGAAATACATTACGATCACTCAAAATACGAAGCCAAGTGGTGTAAATTTTTGAAGTTGGTGATTTATCGCACTTTTGACATGTTTGCTGCCACTCTCCCCCACCCCCACCCCCACGTCTTCTTTGAACCCTTCTCCTTGAGGTAATAGTATGAACGCTTTTTCATCCCCCATTCCTTGGTCATCTACCTGTTCTAGCACCCCCGAGGAAGAACGTGACGAAATAGTTTGACCAAGGGTGACTCAGCTACGTTTTTTTCTAACAAATTGACATCTCAGCGTTATTCTAAATAACAAGGGCACGGAGATTTAAATAGATTCATTGATAAAGAAAAAATTATCCTAAAATCTAAAGTGAACGGTTATGTACCGAAAAAAATAAACGCTAAAGTCTACTTTAAGGTCATGATTCGATGAGTGATTTGGCGAAAGCGAGGAACTTCCCCGAATCGGCTCTTTGTGTTTCAATGACGTAATGTTTACGTGCCACGGCAAGTTAGGCTAATTCATGCCAGCTTCAAAGCTCGGTAGCACCTTCGTCCTTCTTTTGCTCTCGTCGAAGAGAAGTCAACTCCATTGAATTTCTTGTACTTTTCTACACAACTTTCCCCAAAGATTTTGGTAAAGCAAGGCAAGTACTGCCAAAAAGCGCTTCCATTTCACTGTTGAATGTTTAAACTTGTTTGTCTAGCTCTGGTCCGAGTAACCCGATCTCGAATGGGTGCCTTTCAAAGCTTGCTAGCATCTTTGTCCTTGCTCTATTCGAAGAGATTTTTTATTGCATTGCATCCCTAATAATTTTCTACACCGTCTTTCATGAAGACTTTGGCGAATCGGCGCTAACCGACTGAAGATAATGCTTATGTTGACAGAAAATTTGCAACACGTATTTGTTTGGCCGAGCGAAAACCAGAGGTCTGGGTATTACTAGACCCCCTTTTTCCTGACGTCGGGGAAAAAAATTAGCATTTTTGAGGCCATTTCTGGAAACGTTGTAGAAGCATTGAGTATTACCCAGCCTCAGGAAGGACCAGTAAGTGCCCAGTGAAATAACAATGTGACTCAGTCGCCTTTAATTAATGACTTTCCTCTTGGCTAACCCTTAGAGCCTCAATGTGCAAGCATAACCCTGAAGCGGTGCTGGACATACGCTGCACTAAAATGTTTGGTACTGCCTTAACATGCGCTTCCTTCTTTCCTCCACCTGACCGCTTGATCCCCACTCTTGCTTCGAAATCTTCCCACTTTTCCTTTTCTCTTCTTCTCCGTTTCATTGCCATTTGATATTTCAAGGGCACAGTGTTATCATTGCCACGAAGAACCGACACCAAACAGCCGAAATTCAATAAATGATCTCACCATCGGCTGCCATCTTGCAAGCAAGCCTGGCCCGTCCTTTCCACGTGAGATGATAACGCTGGTCGGTTCGGTCCGACTCATTTTTATTTCTGTTTTTTGACCTCGGCAGTTGTTAAGTACATGTTTCTTTCTTTCTCTCTTTCTTATTTTCTTATTGTTTTTTCAAATATGGAAGCAGTTTAAATTAACTTCTAGAAGCATTTTATTTTCTGATTGCGATTGGATTGAAAATCAATTTCAATTTGAAAACAGAAGTGAAATTAAAAATGAAATGGAGATTTCAGGATACATTTTAAATTAATTTTGAAATTTGAAAGGCAATCGATTATGATGACCAAATTAAACATAGGTATTTAGTTTTCACTCAGAAAAATCAAGTGATAATGCTGGGCCACCATACCAAAATTGGACACACCGATGAAAAATAAGTACCAAAGACACACCAAATACAAAAACTTCAAACCCTATCTGACAGAAATGGCGGCAGAAAATTGGCAAAATTTGTCACACAGAGACGCGGCTAAACTTCGTACAGAGATGTTAAGATAAACATAAATATATACTGGTGGCCAAGAGGGCTAAAACTAGTCACACAGAAGCAAAGACTAAATTTTGTACTATAAACGAGGGGGCAAAAAACCAAATTTGGCACACAGACATGACAAAAAAATTACAAAGTGGATGTAAGAACTAAGAATTCTCATTCAAACGCAAACGCTAAAAAAAAAAGGTTGTCAGGCGGATGTCAAGGCCGAAACGTAGCAAAAACCGCATTTATGTTGATTGACTTATACTACAAACTAAGCTCTCTCCAGTCTCAACTGTGCATTTCAATGGATGACGAAAGCCTCAAAGAGGTCTACCATAGTAGGGTCCTGTGCGTACAAAATGATCAACACCTATCTAAGGACAAGCACATTGAAATTGAAAATGTTGTTGCTTGAAAAAAGTTAGCTCGGAAATTGGAGCTATGAGATGTTTTCCGGATTTTGTGGTAAGAGACACACTAGTTTCGATATATAATTCTCTTGTCCAGCCTTACTTTAACTACTGTAGCGAGGTATGGGATACCTTAGGTGAACGGCACTAAAATAGGTTCCAGAAGCTTCCAAATAGATCTGCATGTCTAATAATGAATTTGAGCAATGATACTCCTGTTATGAACACCGTTAAATGCCTTAGGCTGGGAAACTCTAGAAACTCAACGAGCAAAGTCAAAAGCAAAACAAATGTTAAAGTGATCTATGGTTTGGCACCTAACTGCCTTGCAGATCTTTTCTCTAGTAAGAAAAATACAACTAATTGTAACCTCAGAGGTGCTTCCACCTCACTACAATTACAGCTACCCCAAAACTGAATACCTGAATAAAAGATTTTAATGCAGTGGAACAAATCTGTGGAACTGGCTTCCGGCAGCACTTCGTGAATCTGACCCCTCCTATCTTTAAAAGTAGAATTAATGTGCACCCTTTCTCCTGATTTTAGAAGACTATTAAGAATGTAATTAGTAAACATATAAGTAACTAGATAGTAATTTTACTGTAGCTTACATTTTTTTATTGTAACCACACGCCCGTTGGGGAAATCAGCTTTTGGTATTATGTTAGTTGACGGGGCAAGCGTGTTTAAATGAAGTTTAACCTGCTTACCTAAATGTTGCACACAGAAAAGAAGACAAGAATTTGCAAACTCGAGGCAAGAACTAAGTTACACACACGCAGACACGAAGGCTACAACCTGAAGCAAGAAACAACCCCCAAAACCGAACCAATAGCCAGGAAAAACCTAAACTACACGGGGGGCGATACAAACCCTCAGGGTTATTCGCGCAGTTGCGGCTTTACTTCAGGCGTCTGTGAAGGGTATAAATTGGCATGAACAGCTGCTAAAAGTACAACACATTTGGTGGTTTGCGGGACTTGGTCCGCCACGTATAAGACGCTGAGAGGCGCAGCAATGACTTGCACAGCAAAAGGAGCGCTAAGCGAAAGACTTGCGTCTGATTTAACACAGAGATGGGCAGCCAGTTTATACCAAACGAGTAAATTATTTGCATAATAGAACCCTCCCATGGGCTTACAGATGAAGGGTGGTCTTACTAGCCGGGATTCTAGCGAGCGAGGTGGCGTTTGTACATGATGGTCCCAGTGAGAATAGCCAGCCGATCTTGGGCCAAATGCCGGGTCTACCCGTCATTTGGCCGTGTAGAATCATGGTTCTCCTTGTCGAGAGTATCAATCTCATTATTGCCGAAAGGTCAATGGTAATTCTATGAGGGTGGTAAAGGGTTTTTTCGTGATCCGTGAAAGGCCCTTCTTATTTCCTGTGAATTGTCAACTGGCAAATTTTTCCTCGTGAAACGTGATTTGGTTACAGAGTCGTGAACGCGAATCACCGTTTTTTCACGAGAATTGCTAAATGACTGTTTATTTTTATTCTGAAATGTGACTGTAAACCATGATTCTCTTTTTCATGCAAAAAATTCTCTAGTAAGTGTTTTAAAAAACAAGACTACGTGTGGTAAAGAGACTACAAGACTAAACCAAAACTACGTGTGGACCAGTGCCGATCGTGCTGGACGCCAGGTCACTCTACTCATTCCACCTTTTCTCTTGGTTTTCTTGGGGATCATTGCGGAAGGGTCTCTGGACCATCGCAAGGTTTTACCTCAGATCATAGTTTTGTTTAGTTTATATAAAGTACACGCTAACAAGAAAGCCTTGGTGCAGAAAGAAAAGTCTAAAGTCCTGTTGTCATGCAAAATGCACAAAAAAACCTGTAAACATTTAAGAAAGGCGTCTTGGATTTTGGTGGAAAACAGCGTGTGGCGGACAGAAGAGTGTCGGAAACCCCATTTTTTTTGATAATTTTTTTTTGGGGGGGAGGGCACAGATTTAAGCCTGTGGCTCCCCAAAACAAATATGCCACGCGTATGGAGTTGATCAAATGTCACACATATGCTACACCTTAGTCATGCTTTGCAAAAAAACGAGCTTGTTTCAATCCCAAACATAAATCCGCAAATTAGTTTTACAGCTTACGTTATACATAAAATAGTTCTAGTGGCTACGTTGTGTATAAATACAAGCCGTTGCAATTGTTGTAAAATTCGCTGAGGAAGTTCCCCTACAGCGTAGGAGAATATTTAAAGAAGTTTTACAATTTAAGTTCGCACAGTGCTGCTCACAAGTTAGGCTTTTAAAAAAGTTGCCTTGAGTGGACAGTCGGTGAGGACAACAAACAAAGCTGTACTTTGGATGTAATTCAGCAAAAAGTAAGGAATTTTTTTAATCGTGAAATGGCCATTTTATTTCCCTTGAAACGTGAAATGGCCATTTTATTTTTCGTGAAACGTGATCTAGACCCCCCCTTTACCACCCTCTTCTATGGGGTTGTCCTACCCCAAAAGGTATTTCTGTGACCGTGGAAACAATAATATACCTACCACAATTTCCATTCGTTTGAAAACCAGTGCAATGTTTGTTTCTCGCCCTATTATATTAATATTAGAGAAATTTAGCAGCACGTTTACGGCAAACGCAAACGGCAAAATAAGCACGTGATCACAATTTTCCCGCCATTTTTCACGTTTCCCATCTGCTGTTTGCCGTTTTCACCGTGAGAAGGCCTGTATTCGCGTTCGTCAACAACGTGGCCATTTATTTCAAGTTTTTGAATTGCCCTGCTACAATTACCGGGGTTAGTTCAAAACACTACTGTTAAACCATAGTCAAATCATGATCAACATCTCATACCCAGCGAATCAATTTTGATGAACCCAAATCCGACAACAGCTCATCTGCTTATTCAAAACATAGTTTCAAAATGCGAAAAAATTAAAGGTTTATTTTGTTGTTGTATTTACTTTATGTGAGAAAATGCCTCAGATGCAGCCTAGTTCCTAACGTTCAATTCTCGGCTCGGTCAAACCTGAACAGCGAGCCGTGACTTCACCCAGGGAGAGATACCCACTCCTTTCGAGACTTCGCACGGATTGCAGAGAACTGCAGAGAACGCTTAGGGACTAAGCTGCCTCAGATGTACGCTCATCAGTTTTTTTTTAACCCTATTCAGATCTGCGGGCGGGGGGGGGGGGGGGGGCGAATTCTGCCCGCACGGACTTTGAACGTTTATAACGTTTTTTACCAAGTAAGCTAAGGCCACCAAACTTGGTGACTTTTCGTAAAATTTATCTGGGAACAATTTGATGTAGTAAGTCCTTGTCTATTAATTTTGACGTTACCATGGCAACCACTTTTTGACAAGCGGTTTTTTCAAAATTTTGAATTTCCCTCTTTTATATCAAAAATCATTACTTTTTCGAAGCAAATTTTACAATTTTAGATCATTTCCATGTTAGTTTATTGATTTTGATCACTTGATCAATTTTGGCGGTTTTTGAAGATTTTTTGGGAAATTTAAGAAATCCAAGATAGCGGATCCAAGATGGCCGCCGTTTGAGAACAAAGCGTTATTGTGACGTCATCATCATATGACGTCATCAGCCGAGGTTGCAGACCTCAATGGAAACGTGCTATCTGCCCTTTAAGTTTCGTATCTTTGTTGTCCGTTCTGCTGCCAACTTGGTCGGCACAACGCTTGAGTTCACCGCATTTGGCAGCGGCCCTGAGGCCAAACCTAGCAGAGCTAGTGCCTTCTGTTTTTTTTTCTGTCCACAACCATGGTTTTTGCGGCGGTCCGAACACATTTTTCTAAGAAAAACCCCCGTGTTTATCGTAACACAGTAACTTGCGTAACTCGCGTAACATCAAATCGAGTCAAAGTACATCGTTCAAAACACGAAACGAAACGTGAATTTGCAGCATTTGGCAATGGTTTGGACATCAAACGTGGCAGAGCTATTCCCCTCCCGTATTTTCTGTCTACAACCATGGGTTTTTGCAGCGGTCCGAACACATTTCCCTACGAAAAACACCCGTGTTTATCTCAATCCAGCTGCAACAATAAACAACTGTTTAAGTATTAAATGAATTCGCAATTGATGACTAAGCAGAAGTTGTGCAGTGGTTATTATTCTCCCTTATCATTCCAGCGGTTTTTCCAGTTTTTTCTTTTTTTTCTTTTTTTTTGGTAATCACTTAAAAAAATTAATAACTTCCAGCAATAAAAAAATAGTCGGGGTCCGCTTTTAGGTTTGGGTAAATCAGTATATATTAAATATGTTCTCAAATGCTGTGAACCCTCTTTCTTTATGTTTTTACAGTATTTAAATGGAGAGATTCTGAACAATAATAATAATAACTTAATTTACCCTTGAAAAAAAAAAGAGAAATGCATGATGCAAGAAAAAGATAGATTAGATATGAAGGCGCCCTTTCAACAATACCCTTAAAAGCAGTCATTAAGACAAAACAAAGTCAATTTTCGTTTTTTCCTTGGACGATTTTACAGTGTAATGCATGGTTCAATTTTACCTGTTACCACCCCCCCCCCGGGTAACCCCCGGGACAAGTCCAGCCCTTCGGGCCCGGGGGTGGGGAATTGTTTGAAACGGTTTTGTCCCGGGGGTAGGGGGGCGGGGCAAATCGAAAACAACTTCTCGTTTTTCTTGTGAAGCACGTCACTAGTTTATCACTTCTCATTTGACACAATGGCGCCGGACCGCATAGAGAAGACTGCCTGTTTCAAGGGAAAATCTCTAGAATTTGTTGCAGACTGGTTGGAGAAGAATAATCTCTCGAAATTAAAATCTGTATTCGAAGGCACGTTTATTATAAATTGTTAAACGAAAGTGCGTTTGATGCGTACTCGAATGGATGGTGCTCATCACAAACATAGAAAGATTTCTTCAGCGTATTTGTATGAAACAGATGCACGGCTTTATATTAAACAGAGATCTCAGTCCAGTGTTCTTGTGAAACAAGCTAAGAAAAACTCCTTTAAAATGCTGTCATCAATTTGCTCACCGGACCTCTTTTGCCCATGTGCTAATAAAACACGCGGTGAAGAACATTTCTTTACTCGCCAGCAGAATGCCAGTGCCGTTAGACTTTTTTCTTCAGTTTTCTTCTTCAATGTAGTGTCCATGTTTTCTAATACTATGTAATATCCTTCGTTCAGTAAACTCTAGAAAAGCGTTTAAGTTCTTGTCAAAACGTCTGGTTGCAGGTTGTGCGCATGCTATTGTACGGAAATCAATTTTGGTCGATGAGGTGTCCCGGGGGTGGGGAATTGTCTCTTTCTGCGTGCCCGGGGGTGGGGAATAGACCGCCAAGTAAGAAAAAAATTGCAAATCCCCGGGGGTGTGCCCGGGGGGGGGGATGGTAACAGGTAGAATTGAACCCTGCATAACGCAGGTTTAAATTATCAAAGTAAAGCTTGCTGGCGAATATTAACGGTACCTGGTGTGAGGGAAAGCATTAATTACTCTTTCGTCTTTTGTTTTATCACCTGCACGTTCACATATGCTTCTATTTACAAAATGCTTGCTAATAAAATATGTTAACCGATCGTATCCTGGAACAGACGAAATTATCCATAGTTTCCACAGGACTCTTTTTCTTGTAATCCCTGAATTGTTAAAAGTATATCAGTTGAGGCGAAGCATTTCAAGTTGTTCTTGTATTTATTGTATTAATACACATACAAAGAATATACGTATAGGATATTCAGTTATTGGATATGACAGGGCCATGAAATGTCTGGCAGGTTTCGTTCAAGATTAGGGCTTCCATTTAAATGGTTAGAAGGGGACAGGGTATGCCAAACGTGAAAAACAAAGCTGATGGTTTAAAACCTTTTAGTTCGGTAACAGAACTTCCTCGTCGCTCACTTGTCAGACCGTTAATTGTCATTTCTATAAGCGTGAATACGATAAATAGATTGAAATACGGCGCTTTCACGGCCTCGATTATAATTTGTTTCTACTCAGGATTTCTGGAATTAGCATTGTTATGATTGCGCTATGTATTTATTCGGTCTTTTCTTTGCCAGCTTTGTGACTGTTTCCTTGCGCTGTATACCGCAAGTACAGCTGATTTCCATCCCCCAAAAAGGTTATGAAACTGCTGGAGCGATTGTATTTATGTGTCTCGATAACTGTGAAACAGATTTGGCGGCAAAGATAAGGCTACACGACGCGCTTGTAATCGCAAGGTGTGGAAAATACTCGTTGTCTCAGTCATGCTGCCATGCAGAACCGTGCAAACTGTGTTCTATTCAAGAATGTTCTCAACTGGAATCGTCCAAAATGACAATCCAGGAACTATCTTCTGTCAACAAGTAATTTATTTTAACTGCTAAATTTCTTTATCAGCTTTGTTATTGTGCATGTGCAGGTGTTTAGAACAATCATGCATTCGAACTCCACACCACAGAGACAAACTTTATTTCTCCTGGAGTGATTCTGAAAACAAGCTGGAAAGCACGATGCAAGAAAAAGATTTTTGCAAACGAAGGAGCTTTTACAGCGATATCCTAGATAGCATTTTCTGTCCCCTGTAAACTAACTTCCTCGTCGCTCACTTGTCAGACCATTGATTTTCGTAAATAGAAAAAATAGATTGAAATACGGCCCCTTAACGGCTTTGATCATAATTTGTTTCTACTCAGGGTTTCTTAAATTAGCTGCATTATTATGATTTAACGCTATGTATTTATTCGGTCATTCCTTTGTCAGCTTTGTAAATTTTCTTGCACTGCAACTATAGCTGATTTCCATCCCCCCAAACAAGGTTTTTCGACTGCCAGAGCTCTAGTATTTTTGTGTCTCCATAAACGTGAAACAGATTTGGCGGGAAAGATGAGGTTGCACGACTCCCGTCAGTAACGTCCAGATGTGGAAAATACTCTTTTTTGCGGTTTTATTATTCTCTCTGCATGCGGCTTGCGGTCAAAAGTAATTATCTCAGTCATATGCTGCGATGCAGAAAAGTGCGAACTGCGTTCTATTCAATAAAGAAAACTCGTAACTGAGATCATCCAAAATGACAGACCAGGTGCTATCTTGTGTCAACAAGTATTTTGAGTAGTTTATTTCTTTATCACCCTTGCTAATGTTCATGTGCATGTGCTACTAACCATCATGCGTTCAAACACCACACCAAAGAGACAACCTTTATTTCTACTGAAGTGATTCTGAAAACAAGCTGGAATGCATGATGCAAGAAATAGATTTGTACACTAGAAATGAAGGCGCCCTTTCAGCGATATCCTTCAAAGCAGTCATTAGAACAACACAAAGTCAATTTTCCTTTTTTCATCAAAGCAAAGCTTGCTGGCGAATATTCATGTGCCTGGTGTGAGGGAAAGCATTAATTTATTTTTAGTCTTTTGTCTTATCACCTGCACGTTTACACATGCAGCCATTTACAAAATGCTTGCTGATCAATATGTTAACCGATCGTATCCTGGAACAGATGAAATATCCATGTTTCGAGAGGACTCTTTTGCCTGTAATCCCTGAATTGTAAGTAGTGTATCAGTTTAGGAGAAGCATATTAAGTTGTTTTGTGTATTTGTACCCATAAAAAGATCATACGTGTAGGATACTCAATTATGGGATATGGCAGGGTCATGAAATGTCTGGAAGGTTTTGTTCAAGATTAGTTCTTGCACTTAAACGGTTGGAAAGAGGAAGGGGTATGCCCAACGTGAAAAAACAAAGATAAGGGTTTTACACGTTTTAGTTCGGTAAGATAAGCTGAAAGTTCGAACATTTTCGAGAGATTTGGCAAGCCTTGAGATTTAAATGACAAGATATGGAAGCATTGCAGAAACGTTGCAAGACGGCTCGTGATTAAGTAAAACATTTTACGTGTACAGTTTGAAGCCTGAAAAATAATAATAACAAAGCTGTGCTCTAGAATGACTTTCGAGCTCGGATTCACAGAACCGACCCTCCCAAAATATTGGAGGACAATTTAAAATACTTTTGGGGCATTTTGAGAAAGAAAAATTAAGGACATTTTTCAGAAATGAACACCAGCTTATGCCTTGGGAGCTGCGCTGTTAGGATAGCCTATCTATATAACTATAATGAAACACTTTGCTGTTTTTCTCAACATTTGTGGGGTTTTTTTAACCAAAAACAAGAAAACCTTTGGCTTATCAAAGACGGCCCTTACAAGATGAATTTAATTTGTGAGCCACTAGAATTTAATATCAAAAATTGCTACCTTATTACAATATATTTTCGCGACAATTTAAGTTCACAATTTTCAGAAAATGACGAAAATTTGATGTCGCGAAGGTTAAGTGTCGCGAAAATTTGTATGCGCGAAAATTAACAGATCACAGATATAAGCTTTAGGTGAGATATTAGCCCTTTAATAGTCGTTGTCAGCCCACTTTGTCAATGTCTTCGTCGTATTCATAATCAATCTCCTCTGCCCCAAGTTCTTTGAGTATTTCGCTCATTGTAGTTGTACATCGCTATTCTGACTTTTAACACTAGACATTGTGCCTTGCAGCTTTTTACCAATTGGAGTGCCATGATTACGAGCATAAGAGAAATACGAGTCAAATACAAACATTTATACGTAGTCTGGTTTATTTTCGTTTTGAAGTAAAAAAGCGAAGGTATTAAATGATTAATTTATCAAGGAAATTGCGAATATAAAGTGACTTAGTTTCTACATATAATAATAAAAAATAAAATAATACACAATTTTAACAAAATCGCGAAAAATAGAGTGTCACGAAATATGACCATCCCAAAATCGCGAAAATAAAGAGTAATAACGTTTAGAATTGTGTAAGATAAGAACGATCTAGGAAGTTCTACTCAAGTGTTTCCACTTGATTTTTGTAATCTTGATTTTAAAAAAATGCATGGAAGCACAACATTTTATCTGCCTTTGTGGCTGTGTTAAGTATTCTGGGGACCCGTTCGGCAACACAAGGTGAGGTCAGTAGTAAAAGACGCGTACGTAGCCTATTTTTTCATGAATTGGCACCTCTTTGGGAAAGTCTTCTTTCTCGTCACCACAGACGCAAGCGCAAGCGATGTCGCAGAAATCGCAGGAATTCAACCCCTGTTGCAAGTTAAAATTTTACAAAACATGAAGACTGGCCTCATTGGTTAAAAAGATTTGGTCTTAGATACATTCAACAAGATAAGAAAAAAAACAAAAAACAAAACAAAAGAAAAAGCAAGACACCCAAACACAACCAGCCCGCTAAACGAATTTTGTTAGCATTGAGGACGAAATCTGCAACTGTGACATTCATATCAAATAACCAATATGAAATACTGCCTTCCTATCGTGCTGTTTTAAATCCTGAAAACTAATCTGAAGAGATAAATTTGGTGATGAAACTCTAAACTTTTAGCAACCAAACAGGGCAAACTACTGGACAGTAACGTCCTGAATGAATATTTATACTGTTCTATAAAAAATGCAAAGACAGGCTTTTCATTAGCAAATCAATGTATTATCATACATGTCATCTGTTCCAGAAATTTTATTACCCAGAAAAGGCCAAGGCCCATAAATAAATTCAAAGTAGTATCTTATTTATGTAGTTTTAAACAATCTACCAAGACGAAATGCCTTTCATTTCATCATTAACATACCAATCATACATACACCTACACCTATCCCCAAGAATACAACAGTCACAACATCACCCCACATTCACCCCTCCCTTCCCAATATATATTAACAACATAGCACACAACCATCCGCCGGTGACCTTCAAGAACCTTCCGCGACGAAAGGAATGTCAAATCGTAGCGCT
Source organism: Siderastrea siderea (assembly GCA_964030785.1). Classification (NCBI taxonomy): domain Eukaryota; kingdom Metazoa; phylum Cnidaria; class Anthozoa; order Scleractinia; family Rhizangiidae; genus Siderastrea; species Siderastrea siderea. The sequence continues at coordinate 23,852,313 of OZ034967.1, forward strand.
ACACGTATCGCTTCACGGGTGCCATCTAAAAAGGTGAGAAAAAAAAAGAATTTTTGTTCAAAATTGATAACATGCATTTTATGACATCATAGCTTGTAACCATAGCGACCGATTCTCACCACACTTTTTGGAAAAAGTTTCTAAAGGAGATGTACACAGCTACTTACAGCGGTTTTCTCTAACACGCACCCTTCAAAGATTTTTTCCCAACGGCCAAGTGTGTTTTTGGTGGATGTCAATCATCTGTTTCTATGGCAATTTTCACAATAGCAGAGAAAATAGTGCAACGAGCGCGCACTGAATGGCGCGCAATTCGGCAGTAAATGTAGCGCTGAGTGAATCAATGAAAAAATCTTGCGAGAAGTTTTTACCACGCTTTGACGATTTTGTGTATTTGTAACCGACACCAAAGTATGACAGACTCTATTATTATTATTATTACTTGAAAATACCACAACAAATCGCTCGGGAACAGTTTTATCCGGCAAATTCATGAATCGAGCATGGCTTCACAAATGCACTCAAAACACCTGAAAATACGCACAGCAAACTTGTTTTAACAAAAGTAATCTTCGAAAGCAAACTTGTTTAACTTTTAACTAACCTTTATTCTTTTTCAAGAAGTGCTCAAATCCACTGAATTTACTTCTCTGAGTTCGCGGTCAATCAGCAAACGTCTGATTCTCGCCGTTCAAACATTGTCGCTGTCATGCCATCACAAAAAATCTCTTCCTTTTGCTTCACAGTTGGTTTCTGAGAAGTTCAGTCAATTTAAAAAAAGTCAAATTTTCAGATTACTGATTGTGTCCTCAATGTCTATTTCCAAAATTTCTGTAGTTCTGTCACAAAAAAATTTAAGAACTAGAAGACTCATTCGCAAAAACAGTTTCTCCACGGCCCGACGGGATTGCGTTTCATGTGAGAATCAGAAAGAGCCAATAATCGCGCGAGAATTCGTAAAAATTGTCATAGAAACAATTGAATGACATCCACCAAAAACACATTTGGCCAGTTGGGAAAGAAATCCTTGAAGGGCGCGTGTTAAAGAAAACTGTACAGCGCCGCAAATGATCCCGAGACCGCAAATGATCCCCGACCGGAAATGATCCCCAAATTGGACCGCAAATGATCCCGACCGCAAATGATCCCGGTAAAAAAAACGTGGAATGGCGTCGGGGTTTTAATGATCGTAAATTGAAAAATACTGGCGGTAAAATAAAATAAGAAAAACATGGGAAAATTCCTTATTTCTCAGTGAGATAGAACATTTCAAAGGCCGCAGTGACATGAAAGGCAAAACTCATAATATTAAAAACTATATCATTTATACAGAATCATATTAACGTGTGGCACTAAATTTTTGCGAGAGTTTAATTTTGTGGATTGGCGACTGATTTTTTGTGTTCTCCGGAACTAAACTTTGCGACTGAAAAAAATGTTTTTTTCTGGGAGTTAATTTTTGCGATTTTCTGGAAGTCGCGTTCAAATAGAACTGATAACATTTTCGTTTTTTATTCGAGTACAGGCAAAAGAAGGACATAAACGGACGTGGAATGTAAAACAGATTAATCAGTGTCACTCTATTCCAATGGATCGAATACAACTAGAGTATTAGTATCCAACGAGTTATCTATAGCATTTTCTCCTTTAAAACAGTATTTCTGTACATAATTTCTACAGTGGAGAAAATTTTTGCGGGATCTCTCTCTCTTTTTTTTCCTTTGCGGATCGCAAAAATTAGAACACGTAAAATTTATTCACGGTATATGCACTGTACTTCATGGGTGGCCCACAGAGTCCGAGACAGTCGGACTGAGAAACCATAGGTTTCCAGGGCGCAATGATTGACATCTAGTCTTGAAATTCCTGCACAGCTTTTGCAAAAGAAATAAAAATCGTACCTAGCGGCCTAAGCAAAGAAATATCTTGCAAGCTGCAAGCAAGTAAAACAAAAAATTCAGACAAAGCTTTTAGTCACGCAAAAAAATTACCTGCTGAAAAATATTGCCTTCTCCCCCCCCCCCCCCCTCCCAAAAAAATAATAATGACCCATCCCTAACTTAGCCGTTACTAGGTTACTAGTTGACTTGACGAAAAAAATGGTTTTATTTAACCTGAAATAGGATTTTAAGCCTAGCTATCTATCTGCCTGGCGTAGTACTACCAGTGAGACAGCATTTAGGTAACAGCCTTGCCTAGCCTCTTCCAGGTGTTCAGATAGTGAGCCTTTTTTCCTCCGCTCTTGGAAACATTTTTCGTTCACTTGCCACTAGCTGAACGCTTGGAACAGGATGCAAGGTCCTGAAGAAACTTCACAAACCAGAAATATTTTAAATCAACATGTCAGATTAAAGGTCCAACATGATTGCGAATTTTACGGACTGCATGAACTTTTTATCCTTAGCCGAAGAGAAAGAACGTACCTATGGACGATGACGTCTATGATGCACTGTTCAGCGTATTAAGTGAAGCCACATCACTGTCTGACTGGCCTAAAAAGGGCGACAAAGGCTTAAAACAAAGAGTCTACAGGAAATGGAAAAGTAACATGTACGTGATAAAAGAAATCCACAATCCCATGGCTGGAAAGCTAGAGAGAAAAATCGTTGAAAGGGCAACAAACTGCATTGTAATCAAAAAGTCAGAGGTCGTTCAGCTTGTAGATTCTGCTTACGAAGAAACAAAAGGAGAAGGTGCCGAAAAATTAAGGAATCAAATGTCTCAGCTTTATTGCGGGTTATCGTGTCGAATCATCCAAAGAAATGTGAATTCAATGAAACAGCAACAAAAAGTACGGCCTCTTTTTCAAAATAAGGCGCCTCTTCGTCCAATTAAGGCTTCCAGAGTACAAGAGAGGCATCAAGTCGATCTTGTGAGCATGATCAGCATGCCAGCTACGATAGAGGGTGATACGTAAAAATAAATTATGTCTGTTATTGACATTTTCAGCAGGTTTCTATTCCTACGCCCTCTTCAGAGCAAGGAGGCTAGTGAGGTAGCTGAACATCTTTTAGACATTTTCATTGAACACGGCCCCCCCCCAGAAATTCTGCAAAGTGACCAAGGCACAGAATTTAAGGGAGTAGTAAAGACCATTTGTGAATCACTAAACGTGCGCATAATTAGAAGCGCGGCATACAGCCCTCAAACACAAGGCAAAGATGAACGTTCACACAGAACGTGGAAGGAAAAGATAAAATTTGACTTGCTCAAAGTTAATGGCGATCTCAACTGGGCGGAGTATCTTCAACAATACCAACAACTCTACAATGAATTACCACATAGTTCACTTGGACGACTCTCCCCATTTGAAGTGTACTTCAGTCGAAAGCCAAACAGGCAACGGAATAAACTGCATCTTGGAGGAAAGAAGGACTTTGAAGTTCCAGAAGAAAACGAAAGTGAGGGCAGAGTGCAAGCGAATGAATATGACAGAGATGAAACAGACCTGAGAGAGATTGAGACTCAACGAGACCTATCAGAGAAAAGGCTTTGGATGCTTCTAATAAGGCTGCGCAGAGAATGGTGAAGAGGGAGTTAAAGCGAAAACCATCCTCGTTGTATTACAAAGGAGAAACTATTTTAATTCGAGTCCTGCATCAAAGAAATTAGTGCAGGGGAAGAAAAATTCGTTAAGGAGCAATTGTGAAGGGGTCATTCTTGAAGCCGACCGTGCTCTGCACAAGTACCGTATCGAGTATAAGGATCCATCGACGCTTAAGAGTAGCAAAGGCTGGTTTAAAGTGGATGATGTGACATCGTTGACAAAGGAGGAAGAAAACGAACGGCAGCGGATTGCCCAAGCTAAGAGCCGTGGTAAACGAAATGCCACAGACCATGGTGGCTCCCCCGGCAAGCCAATAAAGCGAGTTAGAATAAACAATGTTAGAAGCAAGCATTGACCAAATAATGTCCTCTAGAAAACTGAATGGAGACACTGTAAACTTGTATTTTGAGTTTTTGAGAAATAATCAGGCACTTGGGGAAGGAAACTGGGGCTTTGCAAGTTCTTACTTTTATCCTTCGTTGCAGCGACCGGTCGAAAAAAACTAACTACTCAAAACATGAGGGGAACAAATCGCTGTGGGAATATGAAGAGTTGCTGGTACCAGTACATCTACCTAGTGAGAAACATTGGCTACTTGTCCTTATAAGCGTTGTCAATCTGTGCCTTTATATTTATGATTCCGCCAGCTGTACCGCTGCAACTTATCGAACAGTTTTTGATACGATCAAAGCCTGAGCGATTTATCAAAAACGAACTTCAGTGGCTTTCTGATAAAGATAGGGCACTTTTTCAGGAAGGCAACTGGCAAGAATCTACCCCCAAATGTCCAAAACAAACGAACATTACCGATTGTGGTGTATTTACTTGTTTGTTTGCAAAACATTTGATGTTTTCAAGTGGCAATAGTCAAGGCCTTGTTCTCGACGACGATCCACGAAGTGAGATGGCAAGTGATTTACTAAATCTTGCATCAGTTTTGAACAGCGCAAATGATCTCCCCGAAGTTTTCAAGTGGATGGCAGGCGATACCCAGACTTTGAAAGCCAGTGAGTCACCCAAGTGTCGGCTTGATAAGGAAGTCAGTAACGCAGGAATCTCCTATCGCCAGCCCCCCACACCGAAAGATGGGAATTGCTTATTCCACGCGATAAGCAATCAATTAATTCGCTTGGGGATGGCACCCCAGAGTCCCGCCGCATTGCGCTCTAGCATGGTGGAGTACCTTAGAAACAACCCAACTACCCCTGACGGAGTTCATTTCAGGGATTTTGTTAATCATGGTGCATGGGAGATGTACCTGAGAAGGATGGCCATCGATGGCTAGTGGGGTGACTGGATTGCTTCGTGGGGACTGATTAATACGCTAAATATCCCCGTGGCTATTGTATCAAGATTACGGGAGGAGGGCTTGAATATTATTTATCCAGCTGACTGTGAAGGCAAAGACGATCTACGTCCTGGAGGTATGGCCTTACTTGGCCATGAAGCAGAATCGCACTATCACAGCCTTGAAGCCATGGATTTCACATCCCACAATAATGTGCGAACCTCCATTGTTACCGAATTACAACGGAAATACGGCGAAGGAAAAGTCTCCGAAGAAATTTGTCCCAACTGTGGGAAGAAATTACAGTGCTACTCCCAAGGCGTTTTTGAGAGTGGTGGAGCACTGCAGGTATACTCAGACGACAGCGTGTACTGTGATGTTTGTCAACTACATGCCGAACTTTAACCACTTCGAACTGAAGCGACATGTGGAGCTAAACACAAACTTGTTAGATTAGAATGATGGATGTTGTTTTTCTTGTTGTTCCAGTTTGTTATTGTTAATGAATTACATTAATTTTGATCTTAAAATAATTGAAATAATTATACCGTATACCAGAACTAGAATATGAGACTTTGCGTTGCCATACTAGAAACTGCTTCGATTTGTTATTGCATAAAACAGGAACGAAATCTTAAACAAATAAAAAGGGAGATTTGTGTTCTCTTATTAAGACTGAACCACATGCGTCGTAACCTCATTTTGTCTCGAAATAAAAATAATCCAAGCAAATATTAATACTGAATTAATTAAGTCAAAATGCACTTTTAGGGACAACATCCACAACATTCCCCTGTCCTTGCCATTTTGCTGTCCACGCCATTCCTCCCTTTTTACCGGGATCATTTACGGTCCAGTCTGGGGATCATTTGCGGTCGGGGATCATTTGCGGTCCAATTTGGGGATCATTTCCGGTCGGAGATCACTCGCGGTCTCGGGATCATTTGCGGCGCTGTACAAAACCGCTTTAAAATAAGTGGTGCTGATAAAAGATCTTGAAAAAAAAAATGAAGAAAAAACTTCTCCTCCCGAGCGGTTGGTGGTAAGTAACGTGGTAATGGTGTGGTTTTAGGGAATTACGTAACTTGCCTGACATAACATTGCCGCTGGAGAAGTTCACCCGAGTATCTTAGTGTTGGAAATTGAGACATGATCACTAAGTTTATGCACATAAAATATCTTTTATACCAAGGCATGTGCAATTTATACCCACTCTTAAATCTTAAGCGGGCTCTGCTTTTAGAGAGAAATATTTTAATCGAAGAGCGCGAAATAAACTAGTAGATAACCATGTTGGATTTCGATTGCGACCAGATGGCGGCATCTTGGCCGCCATCTTGGATTCTACCCAAACTAGAAATTGCCCAACTTAATTGCCCAACTTAAACCTGTTGCTGCTTTTTTGTTAACACTTTAATCCTTTTTCCACCTAAAAAGGATAAAAACATGCACTTAAAAATTGGCTTGACCACCTCTACTTATGACGTAATAGCTCATAACCATAGCAACCGATTCTCATCAAACTTGTGTCAGCTACTGAAACCGGCAGGTGTAGATGATAATGTTACATCTTAATTCTTCGTTGTACGTCCGAGGGGTAGAGTGCAAAGAAGCGACTCTAAATCAATTTTTCACTTGTTTTTAAATTATCAAAGTTATGAATAAATTTCTCTATTTCAAAATGGTAAAGTTCGCTGAATGCGACCACAAAACGTTCAGCAAAGACTAGCCAGCAGTGCCTTTGGAAAGAAAATAACACGTAAATAAGTTTAAAACTTGTCAACTTTCTTCTTGCTTGCTCTTTCACACTTCTCAGATAAGCCAAAAGTCTTGAAATGAAAACCAGAAAAACGCGTAACATTCTCCACTGCGGGAGTTGCACTTTACGCCGGTTGTCAGGTCATTTTTCAAATCCTCAGGTCGAGAATAAGTTGTTCTTGTACTCATGTAAATATTGTGTGATATTATTAAACCCTTTGCTGTTTTTTGTTGGCATTTCACACTTTTTCGGGGAAAACAGGTCAAATATGAAGAAAACATTGCGTAGGGTGGAATCCATCGATCACCCCTCCCCTTCATATGCCTGGGAGTTAAAATTGTAATATCTAAGTGACAGCGTTGGTGCAAGAATCACGTGTATTATTTGCATATATCACTTTATCAACAGGAATGATGAAAAAAGGCGGCTCATTTGACTTATGATTATGGACAAAAAGTACGTTTGTATTTTCCTACAACTCCTATTGGTGTGCAGTGACCAGGAAGGCGCCTTCGGCAAACCAGGTATGTAACCAAGTGCGTCAAACCCACATTTTAGGCACCACAGAAAGTGTCCGTATTTAAGTTATGTAAGTGTAACGAGCAAGCAAGGGTCAATGTGTTCGCAACTTGGCCTCCCCCCATGTCCTCCCGATGTTCTCCAGTTCCTTAGACACCGTGCGCCTCCACGACTGCTTCGGTCTGCCTCTACTTCTCCTTCCCTGGGGGTTCCACTCCATGGCCATACGTGTGGTGTTGTTTGGCGCCTTCCTCAGAGTATGGCCAATCCATTTCCACTTCCTGCGCTTTATTGTGGTTTCTACATCCTCTTGCCCTGTACGTGCCCACAACTCTTCGTTCGTGATGACATTTGGCCAGAAGATACCGATTATTTGCCTGAGCCTCTTATTCAGAAAGGACTGTACCTTGGAAAGCAAAGCTTTGGTTAATCGCCAAGTTTCCGATCCATATAGTAATACTGACATGATGTTAGAGTTAAATATCCTCAGTTTAGTATTCAGGGAAATAACTCTTGACTTCCATGCAGATCTAAGGGTTGCAAAAGCTTGCTGCGCTTTCCTAATACGGGCAACAATGTCTTCCTCTGTTCCCCCTGACTCACTCACCACACTACCAAGATAGGTGAAATGGTCGGTCCTTTGGACGACTTCATCCCCAATATGAATGGGGCTATCGTCTCTGGCTTGAATTCTCATTTCCTGAGTCTTCTCGTTATTGATCTTAAGTTCTACTCTCTCTGCTGCGTGCTGAAGTGCTTCCACCTTCTCTTGCATATGTTGTAACTTCTGGCTCATCAGACAAAGATCGTCGGCAAAATCAAGGTCATCTAGCTTGCGCGTGAAGGACCACTGGATGCCAGTTCTTCCAGCTCCATAGGCTTCCCTGGTAACCCAATCGAGGACCACCAAGAAAAGTAAAGGTGAGAGTAGGCACCCTTGTCTCACCCCAGTTCTGACTTGAAATGGTTCCGTCAGGAATCCATCATGAATCACCTGGCACTCAAAACCACTGTAGAAGCATCGAATCACATTAACAATCTTTTCTGGTACACCATAATGCCACAAGATTTGCAAAATCACCTCCCTGTCCACCGAATCAAATGCCTTCTCAAAGTCAACAAAAACCAGGTATAACCCAGTGTTCCATTCTAATGACTGTTCAATGATGATTCTAAGAGTAGCAATTTGATCTGTACAGGAACGCTCCTGGCGAAAACCAGCTTGCTCATCCCTCAATAGTGAATCCAATGCAGCCTCCATACGGTCCAGAATAATCTTGCTTAGGACTTTACTTGCAGTGGCCAGCAGCGTGATGCCTCTCCAGTTCTTACAATAGGTGGTATCTCCTTTTTTTGGCAACTTAACGAGAAGTCCTTTTCTCCATTCATCTGGGATTTCCTCCTCCCTCCAGATTTTGTTGAGAAGGCTGTGAAGTGCTTCGATTGATACCTCACCACCCACACGAATGGCTTCTGGGGGGATGTTGTCCACTCCAGCCACCTTCCCAATTTTGAGGCTTTTAATAGCTGACTTAATTTCAGCCTTGGAGATTTTATCTGTCTTTATAGGAAGCTGGCTCGAGCTACTAGAATAAAGCCTCTGAATTCTCCTACCGGTATCTGGAAGGCCACTTCTTATGTTCTTTTTCTTTTTGTGTTAAGTGTCAAAAGCTGACTCAATGTGACCTATTTATCCCTCAGTAGATATGTCTATCTTAGGAAAGTGTCAATTTTGCATAACTTATATTGAACCTTAAGTTGATTCCCTTCAATTGCATTGGGCATCCTTTCTGCGCATCATTTTTTGCGTGATTAGCGCGTGCAGAGCGCGTTCACCTTCGGAGCTTGATAGGTTTTCTATGAAAGCTGAGCAGTTAAGAGAAATAACAGGTCGTTTTCTCCCAAACAAGCGCGGTGACCCCCATTTTTAAGACATAGATTCAAATGGCACACAGTCGAGTACAATATATCACAATTTCAAGAAAAGATAAAAATTCTGCTTTGAGATATTTTTATTTAAATACCAAAAAGAACACGTCTTTAGGTACAGCAGGGTATATACGCACGCAGGAAGTTCTTTATTTTTTTTTCATGTCTTTAATTCATGTTCAACTAAAATAGTATACAGTGCAAGATAAATGTCTATTTTGTTGAAGTGCTCCAATATTTCAATACAAGCAATGGCTTTTTAAAGCAATTTGTAGTTCTTATTTCTGATTACTAGGGTTTCTCAGGAAGACCTTGCGGGTCGTAGGGTTACTATAAATGTCTATCCATGTTGTACCAAAACAAGCTTGGTGACCTTTATTTTTTATTGCATTTTTGAAATGTTCTAAATATAATTACCACTTGGACCAAGTCTTAGAAAATTTCAAATATTCCTTCTATTTCGATGGTATCACCTTAAAATGAATTAACCGCAAAGGTTTTTCGCTAATGTTTAAGTACAATCCTTTCGCTCTTTTGGGAAATGCAGATCAACCATAGATTTTGTCTACTAAGTAGAAAAACTCCTTTGGAATATAATAAAATTGGCACTTTTTCAAACTAATTAGAAACGTACAGGGTGAAATCTAAATTACTCCCTTTTAACTGAATTGATTTTATTTTGTTTTTCATTTCTGTTAATTAGCTCCACCAAAGGTGATTTCACCAAATTCCGTTGTGCGTTCGTTACCTTCTTTCACGCTGTCCCTATGTGCAACCACTGGCACGCCTCCCATAAACACATCACTAAAACTGAATTCTACAGTATTAAGAGCAACAGAAACAACACCAATAATCATCGATTTATTCGAGGAAGGAAATTACTCCTGTGAAGCCACCAGCAAGTATGGAACTGATGCTCAAACTTTCACAGTTATTTTTAACGGTAAGTTCTGATAGAGATTTCTAAACTGTTATTCTATTAGGAAAAGAGTGTTCTAGACGTGTATTTGTTGGCCTTTGTTATTCAATGCGGCGTCGCTTTAGGCGTCTGTGGAGGATATAAATTGGCACGAATAGCCGCTAAAGGTACAACGCATTTGATGGTTTGCAGGACTTTTTCTGCCATGTATAAAAATCCACTGAAGAATTGCAGCAACGTCTCGGGCAACAAAAGGAGCTCTAGGGGAAAGACTTGCGTCCCATTTATACAACACAACTTTGGCTTACAACCGTCGCACAAAACTAAAATTACTTTATGTAAATCAGCCCACAACTCGCTCACGGCTGTTAAAAGGAAGTTGCGATAGACAATTGCAGGTAAAAGTTGTACTATGTAAATCGGCCTATAACCATACAGATGCACAGGGAGTTTTACAAGTTGGATTCGAGCTAGGGGCATTTGTGCGTGATGGCCCAAGTGAAGATAGTTTCTCGGCTAGGCTTGAGAATAAACGAATAAGATCACGTGATATCCTGACATTTTTGGAGGATTTATTTGTAATGGTAAAAATTTAAGGTTCGCAAAAATATGAGATTTTTACCCATATTGTTATGAGACTATGCTCAAGGTAATTAGTTCAGTCCTGTTTAACAACTGTTATCACTGTGATTGATGAATTCAGTGGAGGGCATTTTTGGATGTTTCTTTTATCTCTTATTGAATCTCCGCTGCCTTTACTCGACAGGACAACCTTATGCTTTCCTGTAAAAATATCCCGTAAGCGTATTTTGGGATTTCGCTCACTTGTCGATCTATTCTTCAAGGAAGGAAGTGATTTGATGTTTAATTTTCAGATTGTGAACCTGAATGTATTCCTACCAATGACTGGGTTGAAAGAAACACTCTGCGATGCATAAATAGAACGTCAATGGAGAATGTGGTTAAATGCGCTCCACCCGTTACAGAAAGACTGTAAGATTTTCTGCCAAGGCATAGTTTCCATTGCTTTTTAGTTTCTATATAGCTATTTTACTAGACAGTAAATTTCCCAGTGCACATCGCAAGTAAAGAGATTCAAGGGGTCCTGGAGATGAGAACACAGGAAGCCAATCCTTGACCAAGCGCTACATACTGTGTGGCACTAAATTTTTGCAGGTTCTAATTTTTGCGGCTTTTTTCGCGATCCGCAAAAATAAGTTCCCACAAAATAAAATTACCGCAAATTTTTTTTCTCCGCAAAAATTTACTCCACTGTAGAAATTATGTACAAAAGTACTGGTTTGAAGCAAAAAATGCCATAGATAACCCGGTGGATAATACATCAAGTGGTACCCTAGTTATTTTCGATCCATTGTAGTGTAATGGAGTGACATTCCCATGTTGTTTTATTTGTATTTCGATTGCTTTTACTGAGCCTTTACTCAAAAAACGAAAATGTTATTAGTTCTATTTGAACGCAACTTCCAGCAAATCGCAAAAATTAATTCCCAGCGAGAAAAACCAGTCCTTTCGAATCGCAAAAATTAGTTCCTGCAAAACACAAAAGATCGCCAATCCGCAAAATTAAACTCCCGCAAAAATTTAGTGCCACACGGTATCTCCCTGTTCAGGGTCAAAAGAGTTTGGAGATGGCGAAGGATCTTTCTTACGGGTATTCTTTGTTTTGGTCATAATATGAAGCTGTTTTACAAGACTCTCGATCTTAAAGGAGGACGTAACTGATCGCTCTCGTTTAAGTTATGCTCATCGAGTTAAACAAAGTTTCCGAGGATAGTTTCGATTTCACACCAACTTTTCCTTATTTCATCAGCGGTATTTTTTAATTTTTTTTATGTTTTCTGTTTGTAATATTTTCGTATTGTATTGTACTTTATTGGAAGATCTCACTAAAAATCACGTCATGTGTGATGGCGCGTTCGTCCTCTTTGCTTAACGTGCACTTTTTTTACTGCTTTCAGTGACCAGCAGTTGCGTTTAAAAATATATTTATAGTTAGTTGTCTGCGAACTTTTTTATTGCAATGTTCCTAACAATTATCGAACGAGATAATAATGTGTTCTGTGTTAATAGTTTTCTGAAGTTTGTTCTCCGACACGTTCGTTGATACGTGGTAAAAACCAAAGTGTTGTATTGTTCCAGAAAAAAGATAATTTGGATTAATTCACCTTTTAATGTTTTATAAGATCACAGCATTTATCCAGTAGCTTTGAAAAAATAAAATTTCTGAATTCACTGAACTCACCGCCGCGCAACTGTTCGTAGCCTTGTCCCAACGGACGATATGGCACAAGACAATTCTTTGCTTATCGTTGTCTGAAAGAATGCTTTTTTGAGGTGGAGTAGTTGTAGAATAAACTATTATGCAGAGATAGAGTTACCTAAGAAAGAAATACAAAACCAGGAACACAATCGGAGCAGTACAAAAAATTCACAAGTAGTGACTGTTCTTTACTCACCCAACGGACAGAAAGGAGCAATTAAAACAGTTGTACACTTTATACGTCAAAGTGAAAGCACAAAATAAACAATACCAAAGACTTTAAAAGTAGCGATATAAAAATACCGACTAAAACTGGTCCAGTTGACAGAAAAACACTAATAAATAAATAAATAAATAAATAAATAAATAGTACGTATATAAGTAAGTAAGTAAGTAAGTAAATAAATAAATAAATAAATAAATAAGTAAATAAAATCAGTAACAGATTCATGGAGCTATGGCAGCCTTCACAGCACCCAAAGACCTGGAATCTGTCCCTCTCAAATCGTGGTTGAGTTTATATTGACCCACAACATATTCATTTACACATTCAAGAGAAAGGGAAAGGGACGTCACAGAGAAAACATGTTCTCGTGGTATTTTGATCGAATGCAGGAAATGTGAGCTGCTACGACGAGGGTTACTCTGCCTTCACCTTGCAAACAAGACAAAGAAGCACACCCTTGTGCAAGAGGGTAGTGGTTTTTATTCAGGATATGCTGACCCCGGTTCTAAGTAGCTTGGGGTTTCTTATGTTAAAACCAAAGACGCAATCTTATGTCTGATCATTTCCATTTTCATTTTTAAGTCTAATAAGAGTTAGACAATGGACGCGAGTGTTCTGTGGGATATATTTATTTATTTATTTAGCTTCGCCAAGTACAACAAGAAAGAAAAAAATAGATATAGTGTCCTGAGCAAAGAGAGAATGGCACGAGGCCGCAGGATGAGTGGCATTCTATCTTGTGAGGGACACTATATCCCATAGGACACGAGCGTTCATTGTCTAACCGTCTTAGAACATGGTCACACCAACGAAGAATTTCATTTTTGCGTACAGATTTTTTTGGTGGCGTTTTATTTTTTAGTTCACACCATGAAATCACGTTCCAATTTTGTTTACGATGTTTACGCTATTGTACACGTTCCTTTTAGTTGCAATAGCCATTTCCGAATTGTCTTGTGCCTCTTTTTCAAAGCGAGGCCTCGTGCAAAACCTTTCATATGAAAATGAGTTTTATCTACATGTGAATGGAAACTCATTTTCACATGAAAGGCTATGCACCAAGACTCGCTTTGAAAAAGAGGTACAAGGCAACTCGGAAATGGCCTATTTTTTTGAGCGCTTCATCGCGCGGTTTATCTCAGTCGGTGCGTAAACGGCCATGAGCCAATACACGAAAACTGAGGAACTCGAGGAAGTGATTGCCACTCAAGATTTACTAGATTTACACTGGTGAATGTGGTCTCCGACGCGCTACAACCACCGGTACCAGCAAGAGGGAAATCCAAGAGGGAAATAATGAGTGTAGAATACAATTGGTTTCTGACATCGCCGTTGAAGCTGTTGTTTTTATCGAATTAAATAGTAAATATAGATAGGCCAGCCTAACAGCGTAGCTTCCAAGGAATATTTACATAATATTTCGATCTCTAACCGGAGAATCGTTGAAATGGCTTGAAGGTTGAAAACAAAACCAAAACGAATGCTGTAAACGCGAACTCTGATCATTGACAATTTATATTTTGCTTTGACTGAATCAGAAAGTCTAAGTTTCCTCGCTACATTGGGACAAAAATGTCATTCACTTCAAACGAAGAAGATAAGATACCCTTCAGGTCTTTTTCTTTTCATGATGAGCTATTAAAGAATGTTCTTTTCAAGAATGTAAAATTACCGTATGGAAAATCGATCGTACGAGGAAGCAGCAGCCATATTGTTAACTTCAGTGCAATTTTTTGTGATAACAGGCGATTCGAATTCTTTCTTGTCAGTGTTCAGTGAAGGGTTAATGCTCCGACCTCAAAAAAGGTTGTTAGCGTTTTAGTTCGAGGGAAGTCTGTCATTTTGACCGGTATGTAAACGCACGCGACTTTGGAGACACTTCAAACATTTTACATGAAGTATGGTAAAGGGGACATCTCAGAGCTGGTGGAGTGTGTGTTACCTCCGCATAAAGATGACGTAGCCAAGCCTCGTGCGCTCAAAACATTCTATGTTATTAAAGCTGGGGGGTCGATAAGCGTTTAATAGAGAATAAGATAACTCTAAGCGATTTGCTAGAAAAGGAGAAAGAATGTGAAGACTCGGAAAGCAACGAAGAAGAATCTATAGACAGCGATGAGGATAACAGTTAGCCCTGAAAACAGTGTTCCTGAGAACGAAAGCTCCATAGAAGCCGAGAAAAGCGACGCTGAAAACGCACCATTCGTGCAGGAAAAGGGTATAAATCCATGTCATCACTGTAAAAGCTTACAAACGTTCATCACACTGCGGTCCTTTTCCAAGTTGCTTTGGATGATAACCGTGAAATTTGCCCTGTATGCGGTCGTGACTGAGATGTTTTGATTGTGGAGCTGTCACGCATTATAACCAAACGAAATCAAAAGTGCCTGTTTACCCCACTGACGAAGACGTGGCCCAAGACGGTTAATTCTGTAATGAGGATTTTGTATTATAGTTGAATTGTCGAGCAAATGAAAGAAACGTTTTCCTGACTTGTCAATTTGCGCTGTGTTTGTCCGTGATGCGAACACATTTGCGGCTGGGGAAAAACACTGTGTTTTGCATTACAAAAGAAAATCCACTTGAAATGTTCTTTATTTCTTTTCCTTTACTATTTTTCCTTTACTAGTTTTCCTTTGTTTTACAGGTACCTGAGTTCAAACAACATTCAAAGCCTTTCTGCCGATGTATTTTCAACTCTCAAGCTTTTAAGAAAACTGTATGTTTGACGTGCATTGATAATTTTCATGAAATAAAATGTGAATAGTAGAGTACATGCTATAGACTAAATCATTTTACGGATCTGTAGAATAAAGTAACAATTTCTTAAGTACACATTCTTCCGTATGTTTCTCAGTTTTAGAAATATTTTCTGAAATTCTAGGGAATTTTTGTGCGCATTCTCAACAATGTGGCACACCTGTGTTTATCTTTCGTCGGTCAAAGCTTCAATGAAGTACCATAACACTAGCAATTTTTGTTTCGACAAAAACTTCGGTTATATTCAGTCCTTTCGCAATTACGTTACATTTGAATTAGTATAATATATACTACTAAGAATAAAGACAACGGATATTTCTACAACAATAGAATGACTCTCAAGTTTGCAAAGATCCGTGGAAGAATCCGTCTCTAAACATATCATGTCAATTTATCTCTTATGCATTTTTTTGGTGATACATTTTAGTATTAATTATTATATTATATTATATTGCTTCCACGTCAATAGCCCAAGCATTTGGTTGTAGTAACTAACTTGTAAGCGATCTTTCCTTGAAGGTTTTCTTAGAAATCAAACACTGTATAAGTATCAACTTATCTCTGTATGCTTTGTGTAAACAGCCCTAAAATCGCCCGGTAGGAATGTCTTTACCCTGGTCACTATGGATGTTGTTCCACTACAGAGGCTAACAATAAGCACACTTGCTCACTCTTATGCAACAATCCACCAAAACCCTTTTCGAAAAAAAACTATATTTGATGACAGATATTTCCAGTCCCAAATTTTGAAATTAATTCCTATAACGCAAACCAAACAAAGAAAACAACAGCATGTGGTGGCAACGTGGCAGACTTAAGCTCCACCGGTGCTGGGTTGAATTATCGGGTGTCGAGTTGTGAGTCGTATCTTCTACGTTCCCGTCCATAGGGCCTTCCGGCATTCCGCCCCCCCCTCCAGGGCTTGGTTGAGGGTTGGCTCCAGGCCTACTCTCCATCTCAGTCTTCAATACAAAACGGAAGGGAGCCCGTATGCTTCCTAATGTGAATCTATACCCATTCTTTTGGCAGGCATCTTAGTTCAAACAACATAAGGAGACTCCCCGCGGATGTATTTTTTGGTCTAAAACACTTGCGACTTCTGTACGTTTGCCGCCATATATTCTAACAATTTATAAGAGTAGTTATATAGTTGGGGGTACGAGCGCATTTTTTCAAAAATCCGCTCTGAACTCCCCAACTATAACTACTTTACCATATGTTGGCACAATTTCATGGGAAATCTATTTGGTATTATCTCATGGAAAAATCTATATGGCATTATCTCATGGAAAATCTATTTGGCACAATTTCATGGGAAATCTATTTGGTATTATCTCATGGAAAAATCTATATGGCATTATCTCATGGAAAATCTATTTGGTATTATCTCATGGGAAATCTATTTGGTATTATCTCATGGAAAATATATTTGGCATTATCTCATAGTTGGGAGTACGAGCGCAGTTTGCCATCGGATGAAATGGGACTTTCCCGATGAGTCATCAGATTGTCATGTAATATCAGATGAACTTGTATTTGAAGTAAAGTTTGTCAGTAAAGTTTGTCAGTAAAGTTTGTCAGTAAAGTTTGTAGTGAACAGAAAAGCAGAACTTGTATGGAGGCCAACACAGCTGTGGCGTGACGTCACATCTTCAGATTGCATAATGTCCGTAAGATAAACTGTTGATTCCATCGTTTGCTATATATCGTTTATCGTCGAAACAGCTGAGTGACACTTTATTGAGCTCGTAACTACCTAGTTGATGGTTAATACTTCTGATTGTCTTCATGGTATGATGTATTTGTTTGTTATTAATTAATACATTTTTATAATCTTCATGTTTGATATTGTTCTTTATTATGTTCTTCTTGATTCCCTTGGCTGTTTTCCCTACTTTCTGGTTGTCTTTTATGTAACTGTACATTTTTGATCGCAAACCGACGAATTCTGTGATTGGCACACCAGCTGCTTCATCTTTGAATTTGCCGATTACCTTTTTGTTTGTTTTGTCGAAATACTGACAGTTTTCTGGATAATCACTGTTGTCAAATCTGTCTTTGTCATTCCAAAAGTCACGGTACACATCTTCAGCCTCAATTTCGTATGTCAGACTGTCTGTATCAGTGAATAGCAACCTGGCTTTGTCCCCGTACTTTTCCTTGATGTAGTTATAATGGAAATCATACATCATAGTTTTACTTAGGTCGAGAATACACATGCCTACATATGCAGGTCTGTTTAGAGTCAGCGTTTGCTTGATCTTGTGTATTGCTACCAGACTATTCGAGAATATCTTGCAGCTGACGTAAGTTGGTCTAGATGCCATTTTCTTCAATTTCTGTACATCAGTGATAAGCCTAACATCAACCCTCTTTCTGATATTCTCCATCGTTTTGCCAAATACTGAATTGTTCATCAATTTGAAGAAGTCTTTTTCGAATGCATTTTTCGCTTGGGTACGTTTTTGTGTATTGAAATCGATGTATTGCTTTAGCCATGGAGACTGGTCGAACTCTAGAATTCTATGGACTTTCTTCAGTTTCAAACCGAGATCAAGGTACAACTGTAGATTTCTATAATGCAGAACATATTTTTGTTTATCGCATAAAGTAGGGATCAGCTTATGTACAAGCCCTGTTGATATTTTGAACTTGTTTTGTATTTTCTTGCAGTATCCAGACAACATGCTATCAGTTACTTTAACCTTTTCTGGTCCTAGAGGATAGTCGTTATGAAGGTCATGCAGTTCTTTGGGATATTCAAGATCGACTTCAAGTATCAACCCTTTATTACTGTTTTCATTATACTGAGTCAAATCGATTTTATTAATCTGCTTTTCTGTCAACCATTTGAAACCGCCAGTAGGTAGATGCTGTGACATAGCCCAACCGTATAAATTATTAGCATCCAGGTACATGATATACTTTGAGGACGCCATCTCGTCGTATTCTTTCATGTACTTATTGTTTGCTTTCCCATATCGGTTTGCTATATATGATACACCACCTCTCATTCCTTTTTCGATGAACTGAAACATGTCTATGTCAGTCATTAGCTCCAGTTTGATATCAGTCATTTTTAACATAGCATCCCATGACAAACCAGGAGATGTGAAATAATGACATGGGTCCAGCTTGTAATACTGAAGACAGGTCTTGCGGAAGTTTTCAAACACGTCGGCTAACAGTAGGATGTCCGACTTGAGATATAGATTATGGTAATCACCCATCGTTTCTAATTTGAAAGTAGTCCATACTTTTTGGGCATGTTTGTAGTCATCATTTGTTATGTGTTCATCATACAATATGCTGTAAAATTCTTCTTTCGTTGGCAATTCCGTTTTATTAAATTTATCAAAACTGTCCATGAAATCGTATGGATAAACTCCTTTTCGTGTCATAAGATTGAATTTACTGCCTTTGAATTGCTTGCTTGTGTATTTTAAGGCTTTCGTTGGTAAGTTGTTGACTAATTTATCCAAACTTGAGCTCATGAACTGGAAACTGTCAATGAATGTCAGATGATTACCAAGCATGAATGCCATGTATTTTTCCATGTTGTTGGGAATAGCATTGATATTCATCCGTGTCTCTTTTCCATTTTTATCCATGTATTTGTTTTCCTCAACAATAGCTCCAATCTCTTGCATTATAAAATGGCTGTCATATCCTCTTAAATTGTGGAAGATCACTGGAATTTTAATATTATCTGGTTCAATTTTTAGTTTCAGATTACAGTCTTGATGTGCTGAACCTCTGTATTCACCAGTAATATGACGATGATCTCTGACTCGGACGTCTTTCTCTGTATATTGTTTATCGCAGATGTGGCATGATGTTGCTTTTTTGAAATTTGTTTCATCATCTTTTGTCATTTTTAATGGTTTGTTAAAAAATGTTTTCATAACTTTTTTACAGTATTTTACTTCTTTCAGCATGCTTTCCATGAAATTGTGTACAGCATTTTCACCTCTATATATTTGTAGCGGCTTTGTGTACTTATCATCATAACAACAAATGACCTTATACCCATATCCACAGTCTTTGTGTCTTTGGTAGGCTTCAGTATATGATTTGTTGTTTAATTTGCTGGGGTCAGGTTGGCATCCTTGCACCTTTTCAGTTATAGCCTCAAAATCAGCGTAGATAACAAATGGCACAGGTTGCTGCTTGTGGAAATTATTGAATTTCAGTATGTTGTCTCCTTTTTCAGGCATTTTTATTGCTTGCTCACCATTTACTTGAATGCAAATAACTTTGTGATCATTTAATACCCTTTCGGAACTGAAACATTGCAGACAGTGCATACAAAAATGCTTTCTTTCTTTGTGTTTTGTTTTATTGTACATGAACTTGTTGAAATCCTTTATGAGAACATAATGCTCGTCTTCATCATCTGTTATTAGCAGTAGTTCCATGTGATCTTCATACTTTTCTTTGGAAACATAGATCGGATACGTTTGTTTGTCTTCATACCCGAATACATTTATATTGATGCTGTTTTGCTTCTCAATTCTGTTGATCTGTTTGATAGTTACTGGAAATTCAATGCCTTCATAATTTAACTTTTCAATGTATGGCATGTCTCTCTTTTTGATTCTTTGTGGGTCTTTATCTTGTGGATTCAAATGTCTTATATGACACCATCTGAAGCATTCGAGATCATCATTTTTCATGTTTATTAAGCCTTTGGAACTGTTTTGCAATTCATAAGGTAGTTTAATATATGATGACCCTTCCATGGGCTTGTATATAACAACGTTCAGATAATGTCCGTCAACAGATTGGATTGTCCAGCCCGATCCTTCCGATATCCATTGAGCTATCTTGTTCGTTATCTGCTGTTTTGATAATTGTGATGAATCAGTGATTTCCGTTTGGTTGATTATTGTCTGAGGTGTGCTATTGAAATATGCCGTTTTATTAACCATTTCATCACCTGACATCTTTTCGAAAGTGACTTTTAGTGTTTCAACGTATTTCAAGCCTTTCATCTCATTCAACAAATTTGCTATACTATAATCAAGAGCCAATCTAGTGTTTTGCATTTGAGCTACGGGGTCTTTATTGTCCTTGATGTTGATTTCATAAGACTTGGTATAACCTTCTAAGGCTTTGTTTGTTTGTTCTATTTTGGTTCTAGGTGTTGGAACTGGTTTATCCAATAGTTTCTTAGTTCTAGGTGCTGGAATAGGTTTGTAATCATCCCTGAATTCTAGAGGCGGAAGAATGATGTTGTCTTCATACTCTTTTACCATTTTTTTAACACTCTTGCGAGGTGCTGGAATAGGTTTCATAATAGATTGCTTCAGGAGCATTTCTATCAATTGACTTTTACTGAGTTTCTTAAGATCTTTCTTATTCATTATCTTCATACTATATAATAATATATTTTTTTTAAGCCTCTTTTGGTTGTGTCTTTAAGTAGTCAAGAATTCAAATGGTCCACATATGGATCCTTTGAACTATAGTTGATTTTATTTATTGGTGTTCATGTATGAACTTTGTATGATTGCTCAATGTTTCCGATGACTTGAATTTTCTGGAACATTTTTTGCATTTTATTCTCACACCCTGGAAATAAAGTATGATTTCTTTTATGATTTCGTCATAATCGTTGCTCACTAATATTTTGTAATTGTTGTTTTCATACTCTTGCAGCATCATCTTTTGTTCTTCTGAAAGCTTTCCATAACCAGTTGGTGTTTTAAATTCAATTGCAAAACCTGAGTAATTCAAATGTAAATTCTGTATGATCAGATCAGGAGATCCCTTTTGATAACCCATGTTGTATGATTTTATTCTCATGTTACCATTAATTTGGTTTTCACCCAATGATGCGGTTAGAATTGCTTTAGGATAATTGTTTCTTATAAAGTTGACTACCTTTTCATGTAGGTCATATTCTGTTTTGATGCTGAATGCGGGCATTTTGTATGGTTTGTTGCTGAATTCATACCGTCCTGTTTTTCTGATTGATGGTAAAACCTCTTTTGTTACCCAACGTTTGAATTCTTTCGCTTTATCCATATTAGATTTCAAAATTAGGCTGTACAGTCCAGATTCATTTATGTAAATAGTGTTTTTGAGGTTCCCAGTCAAAGGTAACGAATCGTTACTCTTGGATTTTTGGTCATTTTCACCAACCTCAGTCAAAGGTAACGAATTGGGACCCCTGGATTTAAGCTCCTTAAGTGAACGTTTATCTTTAGAATCAACATGATCATTAATCGCTTTTCGTGAATTCAAATATCCCAAAATGTCGGCAACTGTTTTACCACGGAACCATATGTCGTCATCCTTTTTGATAATATTCAGTTTTTTTCCTTCATAAGTAAAAATTTCCATATCTTGTAATTATATATAATAATAATATCTCTTTATAAGTGTTTGTATATGTTCCTTAAGTGTCATTCACCACAACAGATGATAGCTCCAAAAATTTGCCGAATTCTTATCTTTGTCTTTTATCTCAGATGCTCTTTTACGATATCTAATACGACGTTTCCAGTCTTGATGCGTTAAATAATCTTTATATCTAGGATCTCCAAAATGAATATTATTACCATTTTTAAGAGTTACCAGATATTTTTTATTCATTCTGTTGGAGTATTCAAGGTTCTTAGCACCATATACGTTGATTGCTCTATGTTTTAATAAGTCAAAATCCTTACCAGTTACGGTATTCATATAATAAGGTTATATATTTTCAACTTTTGGTTTATGGATTGGATTATCAATATGTTCAAATACGTCATCTACTTCATCGATGGTTTTCTTACAACATGAGATCAAGTCCCTCAATTTCTTGAATAGTTCCCTTAATTTCTCTTTTTTCATATAATAAGGTTATATATTTATAATAGCCAGAAACAATTATCTTTTTGGCTACCAAAAGCAAATAAACAGTATATACTGTATCGATTGATATAATATATGTTAGATAATTATCTTTAAAACACTTTATATATCTCTTAAGTCCTTGAACGGTATCCAACTGTTGAATTCATCACTATACCCCTTCCACTTAACCAAAGCTTGTTTCTTCTTATAATCCCTCCGAATGACTTTATCAATTCTGAATACCTTTTGTTCAGCTTTCAGTAATTCAGGTTCATAAAAACTCCCTTGAATGTCTTCATCTCTGAGATCCTTTAGTTTGTATGTGATTGGATTGGTGTATTGGATTTCATCAACTGTGAAAACTTCCTCAGACCAATTTGGTGTATAGCCCTTATCAAACACATTTCGTTTATACTTACTTATTCTGACATTATCACCAACTTTAAATTTCGGTTTCTGTCTTGATGTTTCCATATCACCATATAGATTAAAGTAGACAGTTCCTTCATTCTTTTTTTTACTGGCCTCTACTGGTGTCATCTTTATGCTTGAATGTTTTGTATTATTGTATTCTTTCACTAATTTTGGTAACGTATCAAGATACTGTGTATTACCTTGGACAGTAAACTGCTTCCACATCTTGGTTTTAATTGTTCTGTTCCATCGCTCACATACGCTACTTTTCTCTTCATTCTCAGTTGAGTACAAGGTTATTTTATTCTTATCAAGTAGTTCTTTAACATGTTTATTGTAATACTCTTTGCCTTTGTCTGTCCATAAATATTCAGGTTTTCTACCTTCTTTAAGGATTGTTTTAAAAGCATTCATAACGGTTTCTCCTTTTTTGTCCTTTAAAGGGACAATCCAACCATATTTAGAGAATACATCTAAAACCATAAGAAGATATCTGTAGCCAGCGTTCCATCGACTGAACTTTTGCATCTCAACAATATCAGAGCACCATAACTCGTCAATGCCGTTTACTAAAACACGCCGTCGAGTAAAGTTACGTTTTATGGGCTTATGAAGCTCATCAGCTAATTTTTCTTGCCAGTTTTCTTCACTCGACGGCCTTTTCCGTTTTTTGTCTTCCTTTGTTTTACACCGAGACCTAGTTTCTGCTTCGTGTTGATTAGAAATCGTGCTGTTTGTCCCCATTTTGGCATCTGTCCATAAGGTATTTCATCCAATGACTTAACCATTTTCTTGTCACATTCACCTTTGTTTTTCCCCATATCATAACAAATATCATGATGAGCTGCTATTTCATCCACTTTATTGTAAGGTTGTACGTGCCACTTGGTGACCTCTCCAGTGTTCCTATCATACTCTAACTGTTTATCGAGAGGATTGTATGGTCCCATGTATTTATACTTTCCAGGAGTCCATCCAGCTTTTGGTTTTGGTATTTTCCCAATTAGTTTATGTATATCAACACCAGCACCATCCAAATCCTTTCTGTCGGTTTTATATTTTCTATTTGGTCTGATTTTGGTTGATAATTGATCAAGAGCTTGACTTCCGACATTTTGAATCATTGGATTCAACTTATCCAGAGCATAATCGATAGCCTTTTTCTGCAGTTTTGGGTTTCTCAAGGCTTCTGATCCATAATATCGACCCATTTCAACAGCCTTTTTTCCCAACCAAGGAATACCGTGGTGAATCAATAAATCAGTACCAGTTGATGCTACTGTATCTAGTACGCCCGCCCCTGTCGACGGGCCAACCCGTTTCCCGCCTGTTTAACGAATTTAGTCTTAGTTATTCCGCATTCAGAGCATTTACATTTAAGCATAAGCCTCCCATTTTTAGCCTTTTCATATCGTTCACTCCCAGGTACACATTCTGTGACCCTTTTTTGTTTCACGCAATATGATTTCATATATAATATGATTAGATTAGATTAAGGTTCAATATATACGTTCTCATATTTACCAGTTTTCGGATTTTTCACCAAACGCATGACAGTACCCTTCTTTGGTTTAGTCCAGAATTTCTTGCTTGTTATACCTGTTGGTCCTGTGAAAGCACCTTTTAAGATATCACCAGACCAATATCGGTCAAATACATGGTTGGTTGATGGAATTACTTTGCGAGTTATTTGTTCGGCTATTTTGGCTGCCTCAAAAGCTTTACCTAATGGATTTTCACCTCCTTTTTGACTTTTGACGAATTTAGTCTTAGTAATACCACATTCACCACAAATACATTTAAGCATAAGCCTCCCATTTTTGGCTCTCACATATCGTTCACTCCCAGGTACACATTCTGTGACCCTTTTTTGTTTCACGCAATAAGATTTCATATATAACTTGATTACATATTTTTGAAATACCGTTCTAGAAACCTCTCATTATTCGTCGTATCATATATGTCGAAAACTTCCAACAGATCAAAATATGATTTACCCTTATTCATCTCATTCAAAAAGTACAAACAGAAGTAACCGCATGTTGTCGTCAGTAAATTTTGTATTTGATTGTTCTGATGAAGCAATGTTAAATTCTTTTTTCTCGCATGATTGACCATTTCTTGGAAGGGAGGCAAACCAAAGCTATCAAAGTAATTAATGACGTCATCCTTTACATATGTAGCAACCCAATGGCTCCCTGACATATAACTCGGTTCAAGATTGTAAATGAATAGAGCCTGTCTATGATTGTGAGGAACATTTTCATCTCTTGACAATACATCATTAATTGGGATATTCAGATATTTACACCATTTTATTAAATCATAATTGCTTAATGGGACATTCTTATGGAATTTTGGTTGTACAACAAAATGTTTAACAGTGGGACGTTTTTGAAGGGTGAGTTCTTGCCTAATAGTAGACCTTCGCCCTTTTTCTGAGCTTTTTTTTTGGGAGCTTTTTTTTTAGTCCCCATACCGATTGTACCGTTCGGCCAATTTCCATAAAAAGGTGGAGTTCTATACATTGGGACTAACAAACCACCATCTTGATTGTTAACAGTAGTTGGATTTGGTATAGATCTGGGTGGTCTTTGTTTAGGCTGTCCCATCTGAGGGGCACCTTTACCAGTCATCTTCTTTATTGCCTCAATAGCTAAAGGGACTCCAATTGATGCAAGAAGAGTACCTAAGAAACCACCTGTTTGTACTTTAGTCGGTTTTATATGAACACCAGAGCCTGTTTGTAGAGCATTTAATATATCCTTCTTTTGTTTGGTGGTCAAAAGATGTTTATATGTTATCAACTGATCGATTTTATTTTGTGGTATGAGAAACCCACCAGTTTGAACACCTTTTCCAGATATCTTCTTAACAATCTGAGATGCTCCTTCACTAGCTGCTCCAGCTAAAGCCGACAATCCAAGAGTCTTAGCAATCGTTGGACCAAAAGTTCTTCCAAGCGTCAGAACTGTAGACAGAAGAGATCCACCTAATTGCTTTCGAATGTTTGTTTTAGAAAGTTTAATGTCCATTCCCTTTTTCAATTTTCTATTTTTTTCTAATCGCTTAACTATATTCTGAGGTACATACAGAGTATCATTCCCAGATAGAGAGTCCTTCGTGAACCTTAGAACTATTGTTTCTCTTTTATGATACGCGTTACTAAGATTCTTTTTCTGGTTTGGTGATAAACTAACTTTAATTTCGTATAGTTGTGTCATATAATATATGTTAGATAAATTCTCTTTTAAAAAACATATTCATTTAAATTTTCATCGATGTTAAACTATCATCAATTCGTTTCCAACTGTCTTTACTACAACCTCACTCTCGTAAAATACGATGCTATGAGCTCGGACGTTTGCTGTCGGGGCTACATTGAGACGATAATGGAGAATCAACTGTTTAGGATCTCTCGTCACTACCTCTTTCTGATATGACAAATCGAAATACAATAATCCATACAAACTAGTAAAATTGGATACATTAAGCTGTGTTCCTGAATTGTAATCGTTCTTACGAAATGCATATGACATGAGATCATTGAATATCCTGATTTTTGAATCTGCATCATATTCGAGCTCTGGGTAAAATGTATTGTTTCCGTATTCTAAACGGCAGCTTGAGAGAGAGCTATTAGCGTCAGCGGCTTTCAACTTGAAAGTGTCAAACAAATACGGACTCCTCTCTGCTTCATCAGCATTTGGTCCGTCTGTCCTCTGGAGATATATAAAAACATTTTTAACGTCATCGATAGCTGGGCTGATTTGAAACATATTCTGAATAGCTCTGGTATTTGCTGACTGATTGTAGAGATCTCGCATATATGTCCAGGTTGTTGGCTTGAGAAACTCTGAAACGAAATTACTATACATGCTGTCTTTTGGGATTAATCTTGGGAGCCAAAGATACAATCTCTTTACTATAACACGACCAGGGTCTGTGCCATTTGCCATGTGAATCAGTTCACTGTCTTCGTTAAATGTAAGTTCAATTGTGAGCTGCATCGGAGGCAACATTTTTCTTTCTAATTCTTGAAAAAAGCTGTATCTGTTTAAGGGAAGCATCTCATTAATACTTTTAGCTCCCCCACCACCGTTGTTTTGTGCTGCTTGGGTTAAAATACGACGGGCCTCAAAACCTGTGTTTGTATTTGCTGTAGTTCCATCAGTATCAAGATACCAGAACGAATTCTTTCCAACGGATCTACTATAATCATCACTGTATTCAAGGAGATTTTTGACATTCGTTATTCGATGCAAATTATCACTCTCATACACAATTTTGCCTGAAGATTTGATAACCATATGTCTGATTAGACTGTGAGATCCGTTTATCATGGTGATGCGATCTGCTTGAGCATATCCAGTACCATCTGCCTTTTTTTGAAGCTCTTTAGTTATTTCGAAATACCCATTGAAAAAATCGAACATTGTCGACCTATCGTTGATAGTGAATCTGTAACCTGTCTTTTTCTGGCTTTGATTGTTAGCAGGTTGCTCAATGACATTATCCAAATGGAAACGAACGTATTCATATCGTTGTAGATTTTCATTTGTTCTGAAACTCATTTATATGAGTAGTTTAGATAAAATTCACTTTTTAATAACCAGTACCAGATATAAGTCTATTCAGAATCATGTTGTAGTCTTCTTGTTTTGGTTTAGTAGGTTTGGTTGGTTTCATTGATTGTTTAGTTGAACCATGTAATTTTCTCATAATAAGCTCTCCGCTTTTTTCAGCTGCTTTTTTTCCCAGTTTGTCTCCAGCATGTGAAATACCAGATTCTAGCGCTTTTTTGGCAAAAGGTTTTAAAACCATTTCTGGAACTTTACTTAACACCCTTCCAACTGGTTTGAATATGTTATCAACAATAATCCCAGATCCTTTATGCTTATACACAAAACGACCTAGTTTCGGGTGATAAATTCGCTTGTATTCATACGACGACATATATAACTATTAGTTAGATTAATCTCTCTTCTCTCTTAAAATCAAACTGAATGAAGTGTCACTATGATTAAGATCTATGATTCTTCGTTTACCGTCGGTGATATAAATCCGAATTTTATTAATCGTATTTTTATTACACGGGTTGTACTGTACTCGTCGAGGCTCTTGTGTGAAACTATAACTCGGGGTGAGAGTTGAGGTACTGAAACTATATATAATATCTGACTCTTCACCATCGACAAGACTGTCACTTATCAAATCACAATGAACATTCAATATTTCTCTGTCTTGTGAGAGATTAGGAATGTAATCTCCAACATTTACACTACTTGTTAGAATCTTTTTATTGAAACCAATAAGATCATTAAAATTACTTTGAGTAAGATCTAATCTGTAATTTGAGGCTAGTGTTATTATTGTCCTGAATACAGTATCGTTAAACTCCAGAGTGATTGGATATTGAGGGTTTGATGAGGTCCCTGTTTTTGTTTTTTCTTTGATTAAATTGTCAAAATCAATGTAATTCCATACTCCAGGATTGAATATAATTTCCGTCCAATTAGTACCACTATCTGTTGAATATCTGATTTTCTGATTATCAAGTTCCCTTGTCACATTAAACCAAGTGAATGACATCGAAATGATTCGATCTAGGCCGATTTCATATTGTCTGTTTGAATCCAGTATTATCGGATTACTGTATTTGATTGTGAAATCTGATGGTTTATTACCACTTATACCTTTGACGATATGACTGGATAATACAAGTTGTCTATTCATTTATATGATTAGTTTAGACTAAAATAGTTTTTGTATATTTTGTTATATTGCGGCCTGTTCAAAATAGAGTTTCTCAACAAGATGTCAAGAAGAGCGACACCTGTGTTTCTTAGCTCTATGCTATTATTACCAGCAACCTTTGATCCGATAATCAGTTCAAGTTTTTTCATCATTTCTGTTGGATTATTGAAAAACATTACCTGTCCACCTCTTTTTGTTTTTTTCTTCAAACCAGACCCTTTAATATTTTTCAGTTTTTGATTGTTGTAATTGATATAATCATTTAGAACCTTTCTTGTATCTTGAATAATTTTTCTTCGATATTGAGCCTCAGCTCCAGTGATTGAACCACTATTTAATTTTTTAGTGGTATCACTCCAATAACCATTTAGTTGATGTCGTTTCTCTTTAGCTATCTTCAGGGTCTTGGTAAGATAAGATTTCCTCTTTTTGCCATTCATATCCTTTTCTGTTAGACGTAATTCAATCTCATCATAGTTAGGAATTTGAAGTTCATCTAAAGCTTGATTTATTCTATCCTCCTCAAGGATTTCGTAATCAGGTCCTTCTTCTTCTTCTTCGTATTCAGGTGGAAGATCTTCAGGTTCATACATAAATTCTGGATCTATGTACATTTGTTTTTCACCTGATGCTAAATCCTTAAGGACATCTTCATAAGATGGAGGTTTTGGAACTAACTGTTTCTCGTTTTCAGGTAAAACAGGTTGATCAAACAAATCATCCAATCCATAATCAGGTACTTCATCATCAATAGCTATTCCATAATCTGGAACAGGTTGCTTTTTCTTTGGTAATCTTCTCAACGGTGCTTTTGGGGCTGTAAGTTCCTTTAACTCAGATGTTATAGGTTTGAAAAGTTTCTCTGCCTCGACTTCACCCATTTGATCAGATATCGTTTTTTGTTTTATTGTCTCTCTTACTGTGTTAATCTTTTTACCAAGCTCGGATCGTTTCTCAGCCATTTCTTTCCATTTGAGTAAACTCATTATATCATTTGTTTACATAAAATTTCGTATTTTGTTCGGAAAAATTAGGGTTATCATATATAAAAACACTCGCATAGCGTGTCGCATAGCGTGTCGTCATGCGATAAAATTGTATAACATATTATCATATGAAGATTCAAAATTACGACATTCAAGATGATGAAAACAACGATTTTGTTCAATTAAAGAGTTTCATGCCAAACCGATGTTTTAGGATGCTTATTTGTGCTCCCTCTGGTGGTGGTAAAACAAACCTTCTGCTTGATATGATATACAGGCTCTTATACTTTGATAAAATATATCTTTACGCTCGCAATCTCCAACAAAGCAAATATAAGCATCTGTTGAAATCTCTTGAACCAATATCAAAATCAAAAGAGGTCGGTTATGACGTAATCGAAGCAAGTAACGATGAAATCATCCCTCTGACAGATTTGTCTGATGAAAACCAAAAATTAATCATATTTGATGACTATTTGAATACAGGTAAGAAAAATGACGAACGGATACGAGACTACTTCACCAATTCAAGAAATAAAAATTGTTGTTGTATATATTTGAGTCAAAGCTATTACGGAACCGATAAAACAATAAGACTGAATAGTTCACATTTTTGTGTTTTTGATTTTCCTTCTATAAACGAGCAATCGATGATTTGCCGAGAACTGAACATAAATAAATCAGATTATCAGAAAGCTACTAAGGATCCATATAGTTTTTTGTATGTTGATAAGGTCAAAAAAAAGGTAGCCCGAAATTTCGATGAAAGAATCTAAACCATTAATATATGAGTTATACAAACGGTATCCTTAATCATGATGATTCTCAAGGACTAGGTAAGATAGGTTCAAGAGGTTTACCTGGTATTGGATTTAAATTAGATGCTAATAATGATTATGATATGCAGAATAAAAAATTAGTGAATGTAAAACAAGGAACCAATAATAATGATGTGGTTACAAAAAGTCAGTTAGATAGTGAAATAGCTAAGATTCCAAGTGTGGATACATCTAAATTTGTTGCAATATCTGGTGATACGATGACAGGGTCACTCATTGTCCTTAAAGACAATTATCCAGTTCATGGTAATCTCAACAAGGTTATCAGTTATGAATCGCAAAGAGAGATATTCTTGTCAAAGAAGGAAGGAGGTCGAATGGAGCAACATATTGACATGGGTGGTTTAAACATCGTAAATCTGAAATCACCAACTGCTTCTAATCACGCTAGTAATAAGGGGTATGTTGATAGTGAGATAAAAAAGATTCCAATAACTGATTCATCAAAATTCATCAAAAAAGATGGTTCAGTATTAATGGAAGCCAATCTTGATATGAACAATCAATTCATAACAAATATCAAGGACCCAGTCAATGCAGACCATGGAGTAAATAAGAAGTATGTTGACAATCAATTGGGTACAAAAGCAGACCTTTCAAAAACAACAACACAAACATTTCAGGGAAGAATACAAGTACCAGATTTTGATCCATCCTCTCATTCAGAATCAGATATTGTCAATCTCAAAGATATTAACGACACCTTTTTGAATAAAAACAAAGGAGGTGTTATGAAAAATCCTATCACATTCCTATCTTCATTACCAAATAATCAAAAACAGATTAACAACCTCGGCACACCTCAATACAATAGCAGTGCTGCTAATAAGAGCTACATTGACGAAACGTTGGCACAATCTCATATCAATTCCAGCAACAAAAAGAATGCATTGAAGTACCTCCTTGATGCAGATGAGAGCTCCAGTGAGAATAATATAGTGGTTCTTGGCATCTCTGATTTCGCACAAAGCCCTCACAAGAATAAATTAGCTTACAAAGTCGGACTGCTAAAAAATCCTAAGAGCGATGATTATCAATCGAAAATCGGATTCAATCTATATCCTCTCAGTATCGGCAAATTCACATCGGTCTTGGAATATTATCCGCTAGGGCCACATACCAACATCCAACTATCCGCTCAGGCTACCACAGCTAATATTCACAAAACAATCCAAAAGAGCTTCTCAGATCACGTAAAGATTCTCGTACAATTCAACAATGGGAGCAGGGATTCCCTTGATTACATCTATTTCAACCTACACGGAAGCTCAACATTATCCTCACCACAGGCTTTTATCATTATTTATGGTGTGAAAGATTGGCAAGACACTGTCAATCCAGAAGTGTACGACTATGATCACAACAACCATGGAATGAGAATCGTTAAGTATACAAATAAGATTGTTTCCACTATTGGATGGTTAACAGATGGTCCTTGGCAAGACCTATCCAACTATTATGTGAATTTCAATTACCCAACTGTTGGCAATGTCGTGAAACTGGTAACATATCTACAGGTAAGTAATGATAGAAACGGAGGCAATCTTTGGTGTCGTTGGGTCGCCAATATTATCAACCCAGTGACAAACAACGTCGAAAAAACCCATATAATACAAGTCAATACAACTAACTCCTTTTTTTTAGGAAAAAGAATTCGGTCCAGTTTTGGTATTCAGTTGGCTCCAGACTATGAAAACATCGCCACACTCTCAAACGCTTCTTTTTTCACAGTTGTAGACAAAAACAAGCTTCATAAATTTCAATTGCAGGTAAGAGTAACAGATGGGGGGACCTTCACAGTGAATTCCGTCGCTAATAATAAAAATGCAAGTTGGAACAGTTACACTGTGAGCTCAATTGAGGTTCAAGAGATAGCTGGTTTAGAATTGGACACAAATTCAGGTCTCCCATCTGATGTCATAAGTTTCACCAGTGAATAAAAATTATCTATTAATATAATATATATATGGATAGACGTAAAAGCATATTCAATTGGAACCATGTGTCAGAAAATTTAACGGACGATCAAATATCTGAGTTGAAAGCATTGTATAAATTCTACCATAAGAAAAACTGGCTTTTCAAAATGACTTTTAAATATTTCAAAAGAGCAGAACTTGCATGTAATATTGGATCTGCTTTATTGGTAGTAACAGGAACAGTAGTTGGTGGTGTAACACTAAACCCTATTCCTCTTGGGGTAATATCTGGTACTGGTATATTGCTTAAAACATTTTCGGAGGCTAAAAATTACAAAAGAAAGATTGAGATGTGTAAATTCGCGTACACCTCATGAAAAGGTTTTAACAGATTTGCGGTCCTTCATGAGAGGACTGGAGTATGATGACAAAGAATTTCTTGATTATGTCAAAATTCTCGATGATATAATCATTGATATGTGTCCGTTAACTGACAAATTTGAAAAGAAATATAATAAGGTATTCATCCAATAATAGATTTTATGTTATCACCAATAATAAACATAATTTTTGTCCAATACCGATCGTAAAAGGCCAATGTTTTTTTAGATTTGCTAATTGGAATATTTTTGTAAGGTATTCCCATCATCTTGAATATCTTTCTCATAATAAAATTAACGCTAATCATTCTTTTCCTTGTACCATTTACTTGATCAATAATATTACCTATCTCTACAAAAACTCGTTCAATTTTACATTTTTGATGGTGTGATATTTCTATATTATATTTTTCTTCGATTTTCAGTAACAGGTTGTTAATGTGGTACTCTCGATGGTAAACAGATTTTCTTATAAATCTATGTCTATTCTCATAGAAATCAACATATTCTTTTGCATAATTATATCCTTGTACAACACCACAACTTCGACAAACTTGCATTCCGTCTTCGTTTATAACCTCCTGATTATCACAGCATTCATCATCTTTCGGTTTTTTATTAGAATCTTCTATTTTTTCGTCACAAAAAGGACAAACAACTTCTGATTCTTTCAGGTAATCGTGAATATCTGAGTTACAATACATTCTATACTATTATATGATATTATATTTTTAAGTAATATTCATCCGATGGCAAACTGCGCTCGTACTCCCAACTATGAGATAATGCCAAATATATTTTCCATGAGATAATACCAAATAGATTTCCCATGAGATAATACCAAATAGATTTTCCATGAGATAATGCCATATAGATTTTTCCATGAGATAATACCAAATAGATTTCCCATGAAATTGTGCCAAATAGATTTTCCATGAGATAATGCCATATAGATTTTTCCATGAGATAATACCAAATAGATTTCCCATGAAATTGTGCCAACATATGGTAAAGTAGTTATAGTTGGGGAGTTCAGAGCGGATTTTTGAAAAAATGCGCTCGTACCCCCAACTATATAACTACTTATAAGTAAAGCACACTTTTGCTTTTTTGACCGTCCTCACTAATAGTGATGTAAATGTGGAATTAAATCTTGTTTTTTTGTGGTTACAGTTTCTATGCAAACAGTAACCAATATGTTGTCATGTTGTGTCTATAAGTAAGTGCGTAAAGTGAGTGTAATTCGGTAAGCCAAAGGAACGCCGAAGTTTCACTCGAGGCTTCATCGATGATTCCGACGTTTCTTCTTGACGGGCAGTTTTGCTGGGAACGAGAACAAGAATCGATATTTCTTTGACTCGTCGCACGTCGTAGAGGTGTCGTTTGAGTATCGCGTGGTCTTCATCTGTGACGTCTTTGTTTTACTTGTTTTAGTGCTATCAAAGCAGAAATTTGCATGAGGTGTTATAACTACATTTTGTTAGAAATCTGATGTACAGTATGACTCAGTTTGTAAATGAGGGGAAGCAATTTTAAAATTTTAAGTGGTTTCAGAAAGGTTTTAATCTGATTATTCTCGGTTAACAAAACACAAGCAAAAGACATAACTATTTTTGGCCGACAGATAATTGCAGCGTACAAACGGAAGGGAAGTAACATAAGAAAACGCAAGAATTTTCAAAACACAGACATTCTCAGTAACATGATATTTGAAAGGTCATGTCACGAACGCAAATAAGAAATTTTCCCATGACACAAAAGAACGCGAGAATGAATGGTTTGTATGCACGTGGTTTTTTGATGGGCATTGTGTGTTTTGAGCGATGAGAACTTGTTAGTGGCCTGGCTCACATCTTTGCTCTCTGAACTCCAATTTACGGTTTTTCGCGGGGGTAGGGGTGCGGGGTGCGCGGTGTGGGGTGCGGACTGCGGGCTGCGGGGTCGTAAAAAAAAAAACTGAAAAATTAAAATAATAAATAAACATTAAACCAATAAATGAATAAATAAATAAATAAATAAATAAATAAATAGGCAGTGTCTTGATACCCGGCAGCTGCCCGGCAGTCCGAAATTTTTGAAGGATTTCGACGGAAAGGCTTTTTCTAATGTTGTGAAAGTATTGCATATTTGTTTAGAATTGCCAAGCGATTCAGAAAAGTATTTTGGTTTTGTAGTTGACGAGTTTTCCGCGCTTGAGCATACAACAAAATGCGATGTTTGCGGCACTTAGAATTATTTGTGGCTACACCCACCAGTCAGAACGCAGAGCATTTGGACGGAATTTCTTATTCAAACGTCCTGGGAGCATTTGAAGTTTGGTTAAATTATCAAGCGATTCAGAAGACCAATTTAGCGATTTTCTACAGTATGCTCAAGCTCGGAAAGTTCCCCAGCTACAAAACCAAATTGGTCTTTTGAATCGCTTGGTATTCTAAACAAACTTCGAATACTCCCCCGACGTTTGAATAAAAAATTATGTCGAAATTCTGCGTGTTTCTGACTGGCGGGCCTGGCAGATCTAGTCACAAAAAGTGACGGGAACATAGCGGTTTTAGTAGATGCACAAGCTCACAAATTCGTCAACCACGAGACTAAATTGGTCTTTTGAATGGCTTGATAATTTTCTTTTTACTTTGAAATGCATGTTAAAAGGCGTGTTTGCGTTCCGATGTCGGTGGAAACAACATTTTAATACCTTAATTCAGGAATTTGCTGCCGGAAAGCAAGCTAATGTTGAATGGTAATAGGAATAGGAACTGGAGACTGGAATGATAAAAACAAGAAAATAATATATACGAGCAGGAAAAAGCCGTCAATCATTTGGCATTTGTCACAGTTAATAAGAGCGCAAAAAAAAATCTTCAAACTTAATCTCTCCATTTATATTGTTTTCCACTTTCAGAAACGATCTTTATATTTGGTGAAAACACAAAAACCTTTTTGCTTGACAGAACAGGCACCCTTATCATGCTTTTGCGAGATGGGCAGAGCCTGCTGGGGTGTGATCGATTTCCTTTTTAACATTCCGCATTCCGACATTGTTACTCGGAAGTCGAAACTGTTTAACCTCTAAAATGTCAGATTACAGGCTATTTCCAAAGTAAGGCCTTTTTCAAAAAGAAAAAGAAATTTTGTTCTGCAAAATTTTTATTAACTTTCAAATTGAGATGTGCACGTTGAAAATACAAGAAACATAAGAGGCGTGTAATATGAGAGGGATGAGACCGTAAAAGGCCTCTGGAACCCAGGGTACTTGGGATCTTACCCAAAACCAAAATATCTGGGAATATACAGGGGGCATCACATCCAATTTTAGAGGTTTCATAAAAATGAGATCTATAGCCATATATTTATGCGCTGTCTGTTGGATCTCGGTGTGCAACAAACTTCTGTTGCCTTTAATACGGTCCACAACGTTAGGAAGAATTTTTGTTCTCCCAATGGCACAGCGAAAATGATTACAAGAAGAATAAATTATGCCATTGTTTTGCAGGGATTTAAGATCAAATAACATTCAGCGACTTCCGGTTAATTCATTTTTCAGTCAAACAAGATTAACAAAACTGTACGTATTGCTTTGTAAAGGAGTGCAACAGGCAAGTAAACATTTACTACAGCGATACACAATAAATAACGTCGTTCGTATAATTGTAGAAGGGCAAAAGGAACCAAACCTTTTCGTCTGAACATAGTTACGTGAGGGACTGGTTATGAAACCTTGCAAGTTTCAAAGGCCATAACAAAGGTGCTGCAATTTATGTTGAAAGTACTAGATTCTTTTATTAACTATGGTCTGAATTATGTAGCTGGCGGTCCAAATTCCCTTGAGTCCCTTTCTAGACTCACTGAATTCGAACTTATTGTTCGCTTGTACTAACTGGACGTAAGAGTAGTGAATGCTAGTGTCTATTATTAGCGTGATTTTCCAAGTTACTGAACTGATGCAGAACTTGTCAAGGACAATCAAGACTAAACTGTTTACAAATAAATGGCCCCAGATTAACAAAACTGTACGTGTAGCTTTACAGCTTTGTATCTTTATATTTGGCGCAAAATTAAAAACCTTGTTGCTTGACAGAACAGGCAATCTTAACGTGCTTTTGCGAGATCGGCAGAACCTGTTGTGGCGTGATCGATTTCCTGTTTGTTCCGCTTTCCGACATTGCTACTGCAGTTGTTTCAATCGGAAGCCGAAACTGTTTGACCTCTAAAATGTCAGAAAACAGGCTAATTCCAACGTCAAGCTTTTCCCAAACAAATAGATAAATAAAATAATAAAAATGAAAGACTAAGAAAAACGTATATGTAATAGAATTAATGATTTCTGGGGTTTAAAACCTGCAGTTGGGCATATGAACAACTTTATTCTAGCTAGAAAAGTGAAAAATATAATTCCTCCCATGTTGGATAACATTACAGGTCTAATGGCTTTGTATTTACGTCCGAGGGTTAAAACAGTGCAAATTTATCCTGTTCTGCAAAATGTTTATTAACTTTCAACTTGAGGTCTACACGTTGAAAATCTGAGAAACATAGGAGGTGTGTTATGAGAGAGATGAGACTGCAAAAGGCCTCTGGCACCCAGGGTACTTGGGAACTTACCCAAAATTAAAATATCTGGCAATATTTTGGCGACATCACATCGAATTTTATAGGATTCATAAAATTGATGCCTATAGCCATATATTTATGCGCTCTATAATGGATCTCGATGTGCAACAAAATCCTGTTAACTCTTATATGGTCCAGAATGTCAGGAGAAATTTTGGTTCTCCCAACGGCATAGCGGCACTGATTATGAGAAGAATAAAACATGCCATTGCTTTGCAGGGATCTAAGTTCAAATAACATTCAGCGACTTCCAGTTAATGTATTTTTCAGTCTAACAAGATTGCAAACACTGTACGTACAGCATTAAAGTAGTGAAGCAGATGAGTCGATTTTTAGCGGGGGCGATAAAAGAGAAATTGCATCGTTTGGATAATTGTAACAGCACAAAAGGAACCAAACCTTTTCGTCTGCATTATGTAAGTGGCGGTCCAATCCCACGAGTCCGCTTCCAGACTCTCTGACTTTGCAGTTCTTGTTCGCTTGTAGTAACTGTACATAAGAGCAAAGAATGCTAGTGACTATTATTAGTGTGATTTTTCAAGGTACTGAACTCAGAACTTAAAAGTAACAGCAAGACTAAACTGTTTACAAATAAATGCTATGTATCGTTTATGGGTTGATGCCAAACTTATGGTATACTTCCTTCAGTTATATTATTAGCGAATGGGCAATAACTTGCACTAATGGACAAAAGCAGCCTTTTTGGTAAAGAAATTTCTTGATCGAGCAAAGAAGCAGAGACGTGTTTTTCCACTTTGCCTTATTTAACTCTGTTGCTTATCCCGGAGCAAAGCCCTAGCCCTTTTCATTCTTATCTTAACTACTGCTGTCATTTTGTAGGTTTATTAGTTCAAACAGCATTGAAAACCTTCCTGCGGGTTTATTTTCCAATCTGTCGAGATTAGCGATTCTGTAAGTAGGACACTATATAGCTTTAAAACAGTTATACACCAAAGCTGATGAGAATGATTGATAATTCATAGCCATCTCGCTTATTCCCTCTGATTTAATGTTAGCGGAGCTCTTCTGCGCCAGCAGAGTCGGGGAACCATACTTATAAGATATGAATATCCACAGGAGTCAGTTTTGATGGTCATGACGTCACTCACGACCCTACATCCGTACGCACCATGCCTCATGTAAAATATAAGAATAGTATTTGAATACTCGCGCGTTTACATGCTGATGAAAAATGACTGACTACCTTGGATTTAATTTACGGGTCTTTGGAAGTTCCGGAAAACTAAATGCAAGCTGCCAGAGCATTTTTTTTGTCAAAATATGCAATGTCAACCTCCACGACAACAAAGTTGTTTCATAATTAACAGATCGCTATCTAGATTTAAAGCTGAACTAAACGATCGTGTTTACATTTAATAAAATAAAAACCACCCACTCAATTTCGCGTCCAAAATAAGTTTGCCTAAACCTCTGGAAATTGAAACAATTTACCGAGGCTACAACTAAAACTAGTTGGGTTTGGTTCAAACTGGTTTTCTGGCCGTGCTAGGAGCAGTTAGATATTTTGTCCCATCTGAGCCTTTTCAACGTCTCGAAAATTAAAAAAAATAGTCATTTTTGTGGCGTTGCAAAATATTTGATTCGCGTCATCTAGCAATGAATTTTATAACAATTTGATCATAAGCCTATTCTAGTTTTCTAAATAAGTAACAATTTTCCTCTCGATTTGGCTCGAAAGGCAAAATCAGTTGTATTATGAGCCCTACCAATCGCCATCCCAACGAAGGCTGAAAATGCCCTTGACTTAGAAGATTATTTTTATAATCTGGGCCTTAGTTGAGAGCTCTAGCCTACGTAGTGGAAAAGCGCAGTCCTTTATTGGCACAAATATGCAAAACCCCTGTACGATTTCAGTGTTTCAAAAGTTAACACCGTTTATATCAGCACATTGGCCTGCATTTGCAATTATTGGGCCTATTGCAAAATCGACCCATATCGATCAGATTTTGTCATAAATACAGCTTACCTGCTCGCAGCTCGAGCTTATTTCCAACTTCAGCCATTTCCCAGTTCCTAAGGTGGCTCAATTTCATAATAGATCCAGTAAATAGGAAGGTATTGCTTTCAAAGATTGAGCACGGCTTCTGCCGTGTCGCTTGTTAGAGAACCAAAACTCAAAACCATGGCCACCTTTTCCGCTAGTAATAGGATATTGAAACATAGATTCGGAGCTGAATTTCTTCGAGAATAAGACTGAAAAACTATCCAACTTTGGTATTTAGGAAGATGGTCGAAAACTGAGAGGTTAAATTTTGAAGAAATCTTTCCCTCAAATCGCCGCAAGCTGATGAAACATTGTCAGTTGTGGTGTTGATGCTGTCGCAGAGGTCCGCATAATTGGGAAAACCACTGATTGCATAAAGGTTCTATACCTTTTTTCTTTCACAAAAATGAAAACCCGCAAAACTTTCATACCAAACCGTAGTAACTAGAATAGAATACTGGAATTCTCCTAAAACCTTAGTATTTTCATTATTTTGCAATACAATAATTAAAAGCACGAGTTTTATAAAATTGCGTTACCTGTATGCTTGCGTGCCTTCTTGTCAAAAGGTGATGGTAAGGTCGCACACGAGCCAAGGAGGCCCACACAGCCGGGGCTTAACCCAGTTTTTGTAGCATGAAACAACTGAAAGTATTGCTACTCCCCCCTGGATGGGATGCTAGTCCATCGCAGGGTTACCCCCAGCAGCTTTTTTGTCTTTAAACGAACGGGCAGCCCCCCCGGTAGGGTGAGTGCAATGGCTCCCGGACTTAACGTCTAATCCCACTCGAGGCAGGGGAGTGCAATGCCAACGAAGTGGGTTCACTTAAGACGGAGGGGCACCAGGGGCCGGTTTCTCGAAAGACCCGATAACTTTTCGGGGCCGGAAAGCTATTTCATGTGCGCGATGTTTACATTAAAGAATCGACTTTTGTTGGTTTTGAAAGGTGAGCAATAAAATTCTTAGTTGAGAAAACAAGTCGGGCTGATATACGAGCGAAAAACTGCGCCAACGTTCTATAAATTTTGATTTTAAAATATAGCTCCGGGCCCGAAAAGTTACCGGGACTTTCGAGAAACGGGCCCCAGGCCGCCAACTTCGCCGGAGTGTCGAACTCCGCCTCCCAAACATTAAGGCACACTACGGACACATACAGAGAAGACATTACAAAGAGTCACCAGCCTCAGAGTACAAGAAGGCGACCCTTTGGAAGGTAGTACCCTCACATAAAACGGAAAACAAAACATCAACAAGGTGCATGCTGCACAATCGCAGAATCCTCCACAAGAGAATTCGTTGAAGTCCAACACCACACAGATCACGACGATGGACTATCCGATTCAGGGCTGAGGGCCGCACAGATGGCTTAGGCGTCCTCGACAGACCAGCTGTGGGAGTCCAAGTACTGCGAAAACTCCTCACCACTCTCGGCGCACAGCATCAGAGCCTCCTCCACACTCCCAGCAGGCAGGTCCGGTGCCATATCGGGGTGCGGAGGCGAAACCGCCGGGGAGGAAACGGAACCAGAGTGAGGAGGCCCAGCAGGGACCAGCATCCACACACTGGGGGCACCGGACTCCTGCGTCCCAAACAAAACAGGGGTGGCAGATGGTTCCTGGGAGGTCTGCTTTCCCGAACGAGCATGCCGAATGGCACGGATTTCCTCCCATTGCAGCGTGTCCTCCCATACCTCCTGGTGAGACTTCAACAGGTGACTCTTTGGTCCATCCTCTTCATCGGTGACCACCAGGGCACTGGAGGGGTCCAAAGTATAAACATTGGGGGGGAGATGGTACTTTGGCGGGCTCGCCGGAACCCTGACGGGTCCTCTTGCGCTTCCTTCGTCCTCCAGCCCTTGGTGCTACGCGGAGAACTCGGAGAGCCCAAAACAAAGGGCGAAGCCTTAGCCAGGACCTCCTCATCCCCGGACAACAGCTCACCATCAGAAGCGGCCGAATCGGAACTCTCCGAGACAAGCTCGACGTCATTGGCGGCCTCCTCTGCAGGTGCGTCTCCAGGGGGACTGGAGTTGGCACCCTCATTACCGGCTGCGGTAGCGGGGGCTATAGGTTGCCCTGAAGCTTGAGCTGCTGGGGCAGGAGCCTTCTTACGGGCCGGTCTGGGAGCAGGGCCACCCCAAGCACGGCGACAATCGCGAGCGACATGGCCAGGTTGACGGCAGTGACGACAGACCCCGTTGAGCGGACACTCTTTACCACGATGGCCAGGAGCACTGCAAACGGGGCACCACATTGGCTAACGACGGTACCAGACACGGCAGTCGAAGCCAGCAACACGGATGACCGGGGGGATGTCCTTAGACAGGGACATCTTGACGACTCGAGAGCCATCGAAGAGCCCTGGAAAGCCATCGTGCTTCAAACGGCGGATGGAGTGGACCTCGCCAAAGGGCCGCAGAGAAGCTCGCAAGGCGTCATCTGTTACTTCACACGGAAGGTCACGAACGTAAACCAAACGAGACTTCTGCTCCACAGCGGTGACACGGATGCGGTGACCGTTGCACTCAAAACCATTCAGCAAGACGTCATCACAGGAGGCAACATCCTTGAATGTTAAACGAACCGCCCCATTGCGTGGAAACTGAACGGTGTCTAGCTTGGAACGGTAAAGAACGCCAACCAGGAGAGGAAGGACATCACAGGCGCCGACGTTGCGATAAACTTCCGGCGGGAAGAACGCAACACGCTGTTTGGGCACTCAATCGGCATACTTAACAAAAAGTTAA
This sequence comes from Siderastrea siderea, assembly GCA_964030785.1. Classification (NCBI taxonomy): domain Eukaryota; kingdom Metazoa; phylum Cnidaria; class Anthozoa; order Scleractinia; family Rhizangiidae; genus Siderastrea; species Siderastrea siderea. Next base: position 23,894,042 of record OZ034967.1, read on the forward strand.
GCCCCGACGAGTGCGGTCAAGAATTGGCTAGGTGACCAATATGGTGACCAGAGAAATGCAAATAAAAGTCGCAAAAACCTTCAAAGCAAAAGAAGCCAAGAAGGCGACGCTTACCAAAGTTGGACACCGAATTTCCCTCGTTGTTTAGGCTAAAAATCCATCCAATTCACCACTACAGTTTAATAATAGCACGACCGTTCTCTTTCCTTGGAAATGCTTTTATAATGATAGTCGTTCAAGCCCTTTTTGATTTTTTAAATGTATAGACGACAAAGGTGAGGCAAACTACCTATTTGAAAAATATCTAAGGCTCTACGTCTGGTTCAATCCGAGCGCGCGAGTTATTCCTTTGTATGAGAACTATGAATGCTCTTCGGAGTTTATTGACCATTCTGGATAATTTGCTCCAGTGGTTTGCAATAGAATTTGAGTACGGGATCCTTTTTTCTAAGCATTTCATTTTTCATTCATTTCATTTTCTAAGCATTTCATTTTTGCTTTTGACGTTTTTGAAATTTTAGCAGTCCATCTATTCGTTCGAGATCGCATGAGGCATTGACATACATTTATTCCTTTGTTACAACATAGTTACTCGAGGGACTGGTTATGAAACCTTGCAAGTTTCAAAGGCAATAACAAAGGTGCTGCAATTTATGTTGAGAGTTGTACGAAAGTGCACAATCTTTTGTTTTACGATCTCACAGTATGGCTGAATAACTTGACAGTGACATTTTTATTGGTTCGTTGCTCATGCAAAATTCAAAACCTATTGTTGTTTGTGCACCGTCAAGGCTAAAAGCGGTAACAAAAACAGAAAACAAAGGACTTTGCTGAGGTTCATAACCAGATTCTTTTATTAATTATGGTTACAATCATCACATATGGAACATCTGGTCCTAGAAATTAAAGTCTTGTTAACAAAAGGTATCATGTAAATTGATACACAAGCCCCCGAGGTATATTTTATTTCATACATCCTGACTTTCAACTTTCCTTAAGAGTGACGTTACCTATGTTGTAAAGTTGAGACTAAACTCGGAGACGTTTAGAAAAATACCGATGTATTTATTTATTTAGCAATACACATCCTGTTCTCTAGATCTGGATCAAAAATCGATTCAACTTTTTCTTTTCCTTAGTGTCCAAACAATTCTTGTTAGATTCGCATAATTATGCAGCCTTTTTAACTTTTCACGTTTTACATGATCACATCACGTATTTCCTGCTCATCAAGTTAACGATATACCACTGCACTTTATTGATTAACACCTTTATCTCGAAATCATCCAAACATAATTCATTCCTGCCCATTTAAATCAGATACCTGCCCCCCAAACAAGTAAAGTCAATGCCCATCTCACTATATCTCACAACGCGTTAAACATGAATTAATAGTATGGGGGAGGGTTTATTTAACGTTTTAAATAGTGTTTAGTAGCCTTATTACATTTGGAAAGGCGTATTACGTCATGCTAAATCTCTATTATATCTCATATTTACCACTGATCCACTACCGTATATTGGTTAATTGCGTCAGTTATTTGTTAGGACGCGCATTCACTGTGTTTGTCAGCGAACAGTTCTTGCGACTGGTGGAAAACAAAGGAAAATCCCACCTAAAATTTTATATATTTCTTTTCCTTTACAATTTTGTTTTTTTCTTGTATCTTACAGAGACCTGGGTTCAAACAACATCCACAGTCTTTCCACTGATGTTTTTTCTTCCCTCAAGCTTTTAAAAACACTGTATGTTTGACGTGCATTGATAATAATAATGAACTGGAATCTAAACATGTTATAAAATAATCTATGTTGCGGAAATGTAGTGCCGTAACAATTTTCAAGTTTACTTTCTCCGTATATTGCTCTGTATTAGAAATCTTATAGTTTCCTAAATTCCAGTCACTTTATGCATGGCGCAATAGTTCTCGCTGTGTGATCAGTGATCAGCTGCCTGTCAGGATGGAGGAAGGTTTAGAGAAGGTTAAACGAGAAACTGCGAGGCTTGGGTCGACTAATAATGATCGAAAATTATTCTCGGTGGCTTGCCAGTAGTTATAATTAATTAGAAGAAATATAAATTTTTTCAGGGATCTTAGTTTCAATAATATTCGCAGACTTCACGCAGACGTATTTTTTAGCCTTACAAGATTAACAGACCTGTGAGTTTGACTCGATTCTTAATTTATAACAACTCATTAGCAATATTCCTTTTTTATGTTTTCCTTCCATTAGGATGACCTTAAATCGCTGTACGCCATAGTCCTTTGGCAACATTCTCATCGCCTCTGTTTCCAAAGGCCAAAAAAAAAAATTAAAATAAAATAAAAGAAGTATTGATGCCTTTAACTCTGCCCTTAGGCCCATAAAGTTAGAAAAATGCCTCGATGAGAGCAATAGTAATAATTCCAAACGCTTATTTTATACAATTAAAAAATATTGCATTCTTGGGAAAATGTGTTAACTCTTTGATAATAATTGCAAATCAGCTTGTTTTTAATGAACGTCAGTAGAATAATTTATCATTAACCTAGTCACAAACGCGAAGAACAGCGGTAAATCTATAAGATACCAGTACGTTCTCAACAATGCGCAACCTATGTTAATCCTTCGTCAGTCAAAGCTACAATGAAGTACTAACTCTGGCAATTTTACAATTTTCAGAAAAAAAAGCACTATTTTTGTAAGATCTAAAAACATGTTTAGACAGAAACTTCTGTTATCTTCAGTTCTTTTTTCCGAATTGTTTTTAGCCTCCATATCAAAGCGAGGCTAGGTGCACAACCTTTCATTTGAAAATGAGTTTTCATTCACATGCAAATGAAACCAATTTTCACATGAAAAGATGTGCACCTGGCCTGCCTTTGATAGGGAGGCTTAATTCAATTCGGAAATGGCTCATTATCATTACATTGGAATTAGGGTAATATATACAGCTTTTGGCAATTTAACAGAAAGATTTCTTCAAAATTTAAGCCCTCAGTTTTCGATCAGCTTCCTAAATACCAAAGCTGGATAGTTTATTGTTTGATTCTCGAAGAAATTCAGCTTCGAATCGATGTTTCAATGGCCTATTACAAACGGAAACGTGGCCACAGTTTCGAGTTTTGGTTCCCTAGCAGGCAACACGGCGAAGAGCCATTGCTCAATCTTCGAAGGAAATACCTCCCAATTTACTGGGTCTATTATGAAACTGAGCCACTTTGGGAACTGGAAAATGGCTGAAGTTGGAAATAAACTCCAGCTGCGAGCAGGAAAGCTGTATTTATGACAAAATCTGATTGATAATGGGTCGATTTTGCAACAAGCGCAAAACGGGCCACTGTGCTGAATAAAACGGTCATAACTTTTGAAATACTGAAACTGTACAGGGATTTTTGCATATTTGTGCCAATTAAGACTGCACTTTTCCAATATGTAGGTTAGTCCCAGATTATAAAAATAATCTTCCAGATCAAGGGAATTATTAGTGTTCGTTCAGATGGTGATTGGTAGGGCGCACTCATAAAAGAATGATTTCGCCTTCGAGGTCAAATCCAGAGGAAAGTTGTTACTTTTGTAGAAAACTAGAAAGGCAGAATTGATATAAAATTCATCGCTAGCTGACCAAAATCAAATATTTAAAACGCCACAAGAAATGCAAAATTGTTAACTTTCGAGTCGTTAAAACAAAACATTTATTGGCTCCAAGCGCAGCCAGAAAATCATTTTGAACCAAACCAGTCCCAACCAAACTTGTTTTAGTTGCAGCCTCGTGTTTCAGTTGCCAGAGTTTCAGGCACACTAATTTTTGACGCGAAATTGAATGGGTGGTTTTTACAGAGACAGCCTCTTAAAAGTCTTTTCAGTCGTAACCGAGTGCAACGTATAACGTTGTTTTAGGTGAGTTTGTGAGAGCAACTGTAGTTTGTCGGGTACTCTGAACGAAAAGCTGTCAGGGAAAGCCAAGCAGAAGTCTTCCTTTTTTTACAGCCAACTTCGCTGTGTCCTCAGAAGTGTGCATTGTGTTTTTGTGTTCTCTCTACTTGTTCAGGATAAAAATCCATTCAATTCACGACTACAGTTTAATAATAGCACGACCGTTCTCTTTCCTTGGCAATGTTTTTTTTTTTTAAATGAAAGTCGTTCAAGCCCTTCTTGATTTTTTAAAATGTAGAGGACAAAGGTGAGGCAAACTACCTATTTGAACAATATCTCGCCCAAAGCAAAACTGGCAGTTTTAGTAAGAAACTCAGAAGCAGTTTCAATATTGTTTTTCAAAGTAGAAAAATAAAGTATTGGGTTATTCCAGAAAAAATCCACACCTCCCCGACGGATGGCACGCTGGAAATTCTCGCGGGAGGGGGGGTGGTTGAGGGCTCTGGAAATCCAGGTGGGAGGGGGGGATCTAGACTTAAAACTCTTCTTCGGGGGTCATTAAAAATGTAACCTCAGTTTTCAGGTCTTTGACTTTACGGAAGGAACTTCCTCCGAATCGAAGAAAGTAGTAGTCTTTCAAAGTATGCATTTCTTACTTTAAACGCTTTTAGATTCAGTTTCAAAGATTCTGCGAAGAATATTATAAAAGTGATAAAAGGAGAAAACACGAAGAAAGCGCGCGGTTGACGTGGTAGCTACAAAGCATGCTCAGCGAACCAAGTTTAAAGCTTGGAACTTTGTATTGTATTACAGTACTGGCCAAATGTAAGTTGACAGTTTCGAGATGAAAAACAAATGAGCAACAACGTAGTCGCTTGAGTCATCTCTCAAGAAATAAATTGGACAAATGGACTGCATTCGACGCGAGTGTTGACAAGTGAGCTATCGTTTCCCTCTCTCTTGCTTTTGCAACAAAAACTCAAGTTACAAATACCTTGCTCAAATGAATTTTATTTCTCATAGTTGTTTGTCTGTCATAAATGTTTATCTTATCAATTTGAAGGAACGCAAAAACCAAGAAAGTGAAATGTAAAATAATAAACTGGTACGCTCTATCGGAATGCGCGTGTCTTCTGACACGTTTTTTGTGACACGTTTCCTTTGCTTCTGCCCAATAGATGTTTTTTGGGCGAAAATAACCATAAATCTCAGTCTGTCATTGAGTTTCTTTCTTGTGTTGCAGGTATAAAGGAATATAAATCCGATAGTTTTCGTATCACCGATGGCACGACGTTTTATGAAATCAAAATGGTTGCGTTACGCATAGGTTTCAAATTACTTTTGACGTATGCAAATTGCGTCTGCAACAGAAGCAGCACGAAATAAATTTCAGCGGGCTAAATTTACCATTCTCCTATTAAATTACCACTGCTGTCGTTAAGTTTAATTCTACCTTTAAGTTTTATTTAACATTTATTTCAGTTATGGCAAGAATACGTCACGGAAAAGTTTCGATTTGAAAGGTTGTTTTGACCTCGGGGTACACGTAATTCAATACTCCGTTCTCGAGTTTTACATGGACGATTTATATAATTTTATTTATTTATTTTATTCGCCGCTATCAGCTTCATTGAGCATTTCCACAGGAATGGGCTACAGTTGTAGTTCAGTGGTATAAAAAGGGAAGAAAATAACTTTTAACCATGTTGTTACCAGTACAAAACCCGTTCGTAATTTCCGTTCATATCACAAGAACAAATTAAAATTAAAATTGAGCTCCACAGTCAATATATTCTGGATGTGATTCTACGTATTTTCAACGGACTGAATGTTGAATTTAGGGCCCATAATAAATCAGGGAAATCCGGGTGGGAAGGGGGGTCTCTGGCCTTGGAAATCCGGGTGGGGGGAGGGGTCTAGAGGTACAGGAAATCCCGGAGGAAGGGGGGGTCAAAAACTCTTGCCATCCGTCGGGGGGGTGTGGATTTTTTCTGGAATAACCCATTTAGTGTTAAGTGTGCCGATCTCTCCAAGTGTGGAGGGTAATCATGTGGTTCAGTCCGAGCGTGTTAACGAGTGATTTCTTTGTATGAGAACTATGAATGCTCTTCGGAGTTTATTGACCATTCTGGATAATTTGCTCCAGTGGTTTTGCAATAGAATTTGAGTATGGGATCCGCCCACTTAAAATGCCATTGTTTTTCCTAAGCATTTTATTTTAGCTTTTGACGTTTTTGACATTTTAGCAGTACATCTATTCGCTCGAGACCGCATAAGGCATTGACATACATTTAATTCTGAGCTACTATGATCACATCTGGAACATCTGGTCCTTGAAATTGACCATGTAAATTGTTACACCAGCCTCACCAGGCTCCGTGGTATATTTTACTTCCTACATCCTAACTTTCAAGTTCCGTTGTGAGTGACATTAACTATGTTGTAAAGTTGACTCTAAAATTGGAGACATTTATCTAAATATTGATGTACTTATTTATTTAGAAATACACGTCCTATTAACTAGATCCTTGTTTTTTATTTTTTTTAGTTTTGTAATAATTAATCTAATTATCTTTCCTTTTTTTTTCAAAAATCGTTTCAAGTTTTTCTTTTGCTTGGTGTCCAAACAGTTCTTGTTACATTCGCCTTCTTATGCAGCCATTTTAACTTTTGACATGTTTGACATGATCTCATCACGTATTTCCTTCTCAACAAGTTAACGATATAACTCTGCATTTTACTGATTAACACCTTTATCTCGAAATTACCCAAAGATAATTTATTCCTGAGCACTTAAATCAGATACCAGCTAAAAAGGCGGTGCCCTTCTCACTATATCTCACAACGCGTTAAACATGAATTAATAGTTTGGGGAGGGTTCATTTAACAGTTTAAAGTGCACCTAACCCCAAAATATTTTTTTCGCTAAAATAACTCTTTGCACCTGTTCGAAAAGCATTACGCCTTTTTTTATGAAATCCCCCTCAGTCTTGACTTTTTATAGGCTGTAAAAGTTACGAAATCTAGCCATCATCTGGTACACGACCCAGCTAGTGAGGGCATGGGTCTATTCTGGATTTGACATAAAAAACTGATTTGCATCTCCTTAAGTCTTTGTAAACATGCATGCAAAGCAGTTTGTGACGTCAAATCAAGAATAGACCCATGCCCCTTCTAACTCGGTCGTGTGACAAATGGTGCTTAGTTTGTCGTAAGTTTTGAAGCCCATAAAAAAGTCAAAAACTGCAAATAATGGCGAAATGTTTTTAAAATAGGTGCAAAGATTTATATTAGCGTAAAAAATATTTTGGGGTTAGGCGCACTTTAAATAGTGTTTGGCAGCCTTACAACATTTGGGAAGGCATATTACGTCATGCTAAATCTCTATTATCTAATATTTACCACACACACGTACTGATCCAATACATGTTTATTGGTTAACTGCGTCAATTATTTGTTTGGACGTGCATTCACTGTGTTTGTCAGCGAACACTTTTTGCAGCCTGAGGAAAAAAGGAAAATCTTTTATTTTACAGATACCTGGGTTCAAACAACATTCACAATCTTTCCACTGATGTTTTTTCTTCCCTCAAGCTTTTAAAAACACTGTATGTTTGACGTGCATTGATAATAATAATGAACTGGAATCTAAACATGTTATGTTATAAAATAATCTATTTTGCGGAAATGTAGTACCGTAACAATTTTCAAGTTTACTTTCTCCGTATATTGCTCTGTATTAGAAATCTTTCCTAAATTCCAGTCACTTTATGTATGGAGCAATAGTTCTCGCTGTGTGATCAGTGATCAGCTGCCTGTCAGGATGAAGGAAGGTTTAGAAACGAGAAACTGCGAGGCTTGGGGCGACTAATAATGATCGAAAATTCTTCTCAGTGGCCTGCCAGTAGTTTTAATTAATTAGAAGAATTTTTTTCAGGGATCTTAGTTTCAATGATATTCGGAGACTTCACGCAGACGTATTTTTTAGCCTTACAAGATTAACAGACCTGTGAGTTTGACTCGATTCTTATAACAACACATTAGCAATATTCCTTTTTTTATGTTTTCCTTCCATTAGGATGACCTTAAATCCGCTGTACGCCATACCTTTGGCAACATTCTGATCGCCTCTGTTTCAAGAGGCCAAGAAAAATACAAGTGGATTGAGTCCTTTGGCTCTGCCCTAAGGCCCATAAAGTTAGAAAACTACCTTAATGAGAGCCATTATAGTAATAATTGCAAACGCTTATTTTATACAATCGTAAAATATGTTGAATTCTTGGAAAAATGTGCTAACTCTTTGTTAAGAATAGTAAATCATCCTGTTTTTTAATGAACGTCAGTAGAATAAAAATATTTAGCAGAAAAAGACAAAAAAATATAGAACCGTATTTCAAACCTGCTGTTCAAATTTTTGTTTGAATTGATGATGTTTGTCTGGGAATATAGCTCAGAGTACCCATTTCTTAACTTAAGCCTTATAATATATAATAAACTGTTATATTTTCCTGTCATCGGGTTGATGGAATAAAAACCTGAAAAGGAAAACAAAGCAGATTTTAATTATCTCAATTGCCAATAGTAAGCCCATGGCTTTTGGAGGTTTAAAATCTCTTGGTGAAAACAAAGTAATATTTACAGATGGGCTAGCCTAACTGAGGAGCTCGCAAGGACTAAGTCATGCCACAGAACAAGCACAACTTGTCACCTGGATAGAATCGCCATGTCAAAGATCTTGCTCATAGTCCAGCAAATTCCCAATAACCCACGTTAGATATCTCAAACTTCTAACGTGACTCCAAGGCTTTACAGACAAACCTCTATAATGAAAAAGGTTTGATTTTCTTTCTCTTCAGTCTCCTCTGGAAATCAATAGACAAAGGAATCTTGAAAAATTTGCAATATTGTTGGTAAAAGTGTTGCTCATTACCCGTAAAGATCTGTTTTAAGCTTTAATACAGAGAGTATTAATTAATTTATTGGAAAGTTTTAAGGGTTAGAACTACATGCTGCCTGTTATTTCACCAAAACATGCATGTTACTGCTCAAGGACACCTTGAGACTTTGTGTACAGCTATTTCAATTAAAGATGTCGGATCATTTCAAGCTTATGCGACAAAACCCAAGCGTAGTGTGGGTAGCTGCAAATATGTCTTAGTTTCACGGTTGTCAGCAGTTGGTCAGGAACTTCAGTTTTCTTATTGCAAGTAATAAATGGGCACCATCCGATTATTGTCAGCGGCAATCCTGACTCGGCTTTTCATTTTCAATTGTTAGTACTTGTTATGATGTGCGAAAATTCATGTTTCATTTTTTTCATGATGCTGTTTTTCCTACTTCAAATTTACATACCAATGCACATGCTCCACGTGTACCCACATAATTTTAATTTGCCATTCAAAAAGATCAGTGAGACTAAAAATTACTTTTTTAAAGAGAGCTCTATCTGAAAATAATTCTTTTAGGGTTTTTATTAAACTTTTATACTATGAAAACTCTTCCATATGCTTCGCTATTGCACGGCAAGAAAGGTACTGCTGATTTTGGTGAACTAATTAAGGCATAGAAATACCATATTACCCTGCGGTCTTTTCGCATAGTCTTAAGCTTTCATACGACAACATTAATTGAAATAGCCGTATGAATGCAATTTCATCTGCGGCAACGCACATACGTACGGACAGTCGGTGTGCACGCACCAGAGAAAATTGAGAGACTGCTCGTAGTCTTTGAGAATGGTACCAACTTAGGGCGGTACAACTTCAAACTTCATACTAGCGCTCGCTTCTGTTTACATGAAGGGGAGATGAAACGTGAAGCCCGTATAAAATAATTATCATCTCAGGCTGGTTTGATTCATTACAATTGCTGAAATGATACGAATGACTCACAATGGTCTAACATCAGTCTGGGAACCACGTAAACATGAATTGAGTTCAAACCGGTCTGAGATTTTTGTTTTGAGCATGCATACTTAATCAGTGGCATTGAAGCATTCCAAGGTGGTGGATAGAAGATAAACTGGATTTTTAGGGATGGTTGGTCTTATGTTAACACTTCATGCCAGTCTGAGTTTCCCACCAGTCTCATGTAAACAAAATCACACCATTCTGAGTTTGCACCGCTTTCATGAAATCAGGGTGTTACTGCTCCTGGGTCTCTGAGGATGTTGTTAAACATTCTTGAGAGCTGCTTGACTTAAGTCTCAACTTTAGGGGGTGTTTTTAATTTACATGACACCAGTATGATTTTCATTCTGGTACAAGTTCATCCCGGTTCCCTCTTGTTTCTTTGTATGTTTACGTGATTACAGCACAATTTCTCGTAACTGAGTGTGAGCCATACCTGAGTGAGTGCACCCAAGCAGTGGTACCAAATCAAAATTCTCATTCTGGTATGCAAACCTATACCGGTATCTTGTAAACATGGTATAACTGTTTGATTCATTCTGCACTAAGCTTTAACCAGTCAGCCATCCAGAATAAACCTCACATCACAGTGAAACATGGATTTTGTAACTCAAGTGGGTATAAGGTTTTCATGGCCCACCTGAATG